>RJWT010000159.1:0-87776 GCA_004365215.1 Cuniculus paca
AAAATCAAACAAAATACAACAAACTAAAACAGTAGAAACAAAACAAAACATAACAAAACAAAACAAACAAAGCAGAACAATGTACGCAATACAGAATTTCAAGATATTAGCAAAACAGCATTGGCTACCATAATATTTGTTATCTTCAGAATAGTTGCCTACACCTTCAGGCATATTACAATCAAACCACATAGAATAGAGTAAAATCAATCAAAACTAACAAACAACTATGTTATCTTTAAAGAAGTGGCCCAAATCCTTTGTGCTGGAGCAAAGATAGCATCTTTAACAAATGGTGATTTTAAAAAGTAGCTATCGGCTTGCCAATGACTGAAACATGACCCATACCTATCATGGTGCTCTAGGCTATAATCAAAATGGACCTAAGATCTAAACATGAAAACAATCTTCTGGAAGACAAAATAGGTTAAACACTTGAAGACATAGGTGTATGCAAAGACCTCCTAAAGAGAACCCAGTTTGCCCAAGAAATAATACCAAAAATCAACAAATGGGATCACATCAAATTAAAAATCTTGTGCACATAAAAAGAAAACATCTGCAGAGTAAAGAGACAACCCACGAAAAACAAAACAAAAAAAAAAAACAAGAACAAACAAAACAAATAAACAAAAAGACTCCAGCTACTCCACAAAGGACTAATATCTCACATATATTAAGATTTCAAAATATTTAGGTCCTCTAGATTTAAAGACCCAATCAAAAATAAGTGTTTGAATTGAATAGAGATTTCACAGATAAAGAAATGCAAATGGCCAATAAATACATGACAAAATGTTCACCATCATGGCCAGTTGAAAAAGCAAAGTAAAATATGCAACACTGAGATTCCATCTCACCCTGGAAAGAATGGCTGTAATCAAGAAATCAACCAGTAGCAAATGCTACCAAGACTATGGGGGAAAAGGAAGCCTCCTCCATTGTTGATGGGAATATAAACAGCTAAACCACTGTGGAAATCACTATGGAGACTCTCCATAAAACTAAAACTAGAAATTCCATTAGATCCAGCTGTTTTTTTTTTCTGGATATATTCCCCAAAGTGTTAAAGACATCATACTACAATGATGTATGCATAGTCATGTTTATAGCATCAGAATCCATAACAGCTAAATCTTAGAAACAACCAGTATGTGCATCAATGATGAATGGATAAATAAAACGTGATATTTATACATAATGGAGTAGTACTTCCCTGGAAAGATAAACTTTAATCATCTTTGGGAAAATGGATGCACCTTGAGACCATAATATTAAGTGAAGTAAATCAGACACAAGAGTTTAAATATCACCTATTTCTCTTATAGGAAAAACTCTATATATAAATAAACTGTGAAATAAAAGACAGGAAAAAAGATAGAAAGAAAATTTATTGTTATCCAGTATGGACAATATATTTAAAAGTGCACCTTGTTTTAATATAATTGTCTTATGTGTTTTATATGCTTTTTAGACTATTAGCCTGTTGTTAATCTGCATATATAATAATCAACTTTATAATGACTTATAAGGTAAATGAATTCAATGCTACCAAAATAAAAGGGGGTGGAGGGAAAGAGAAAAGGTAAAATTGAGATGTTCTCATATGTGCACCAATTTCCTACAATGAATGTAATTATTATGTACTGCTATCATATGCTAGTAAATATTTTAAAAAAATTTTTTAAAGCCAGGCACAATGAAGAGCACATGAGCCTAAAATGAAAAGAGTCCAGAAAATAGAAAACATGAAAGCAAAACGACTTGGCTCAGTTTAACATCTACATTAAGCTATTAATTTCTGCTTTTAACAGACATAAAATAAAACATTTTAAGGACTGCTAATTTCTCAATCATCATCAGAATTAAAAAGTGTCTTGTGGGAATAATTGGTGTCAAAATAATACCACATGTATTCAGATAAAATTAAGCAGATATAAATACACCACATATACTTGTAAGACACTCCCTTTAATGAATTTAATGTTTATGAAACACTTGCACAGAAAGAAACACCAAGCTTAATCTCAATGCAATTTATCACAAAACACTGATGATTACAAGTGCATGCAGATGTGATAGATGGATGTCCCTGCCTAAGAAGGATCCTATTCACAGCTTTCAGATGGACAAGGGACAAATAGTGACCAGGAAAGGGAAATTCGATATTTTGTTGAAACCAAGTGCCTTTCCATCTTATTTATGTTTTTGTACTGTTTTCATTTTTTCTTTATGGAAATAAAGTCATAGCTATGAATAGATGAGCATTTGTTTTGAAATAAGCTTGAACCTTGGTCTGTAAGTTTGTAAATTGTAGACATTGATCACAAGATAGTAATAATCATTATTTTTGTAACCCACTGAAAGTTAAGTGTAAAATGAAAAGTAATTAATTAACTCATACATGCGGTATCTTATTTTTCACTAAGTCATTCAAACAGTATATGCTGAATATTTGTCTTGTGCTATGGTGGGTGTGATGTTCATATTAAAATATATGTCCACATATTTTAAAACTTTAACCACTCATACCAAACAGGAAAATAAAAAAATTATATTTTGCCTGATTAATCATGTACATATTAAAGTGTTCTTTCTTTTATTATTTCTGAATTTGCTGGCTTTAGGCAAGACACTCTAAGAATTCTAATCTCTTTTTTTAAAATATGAGTTGAAATAATAAAATGAAATAAAGTATGAAATGATACACATATCAATCTGAAGCAGCACTTGGCATGAAACAGGCCTTCTGTAATGTTTGATGTTTTCTCATTATTATAAAATTATATAATTAAATAGCTGAAGAGAATTCCTTAATATCTGGAGACATCTTGTTTTAGTATTTTTGATTTATATTTTATAAAAGAATATCTAAGTAATGTTTTGTTTGTCTTACCTAAATTATATTGTTTTATTTTCCTCCCTACTTCTTTCTTGCCCTCATTTCTTTTCTGTCTTTTTCTTTCATTTTCTTTTTTCTTTCTTTCTTCTTAACCTGATAATCTATGTGCTTACATCAAGCATTATTTAATTTTGACTCTTTTGTTTACTTTTATCAACATCTCTTTTCAAAATTTCTTTTTAAGTCAAACTTCTTTTGGTCATGCTTGAACAGCCAAATTCTAAATATCTTGCTCAATTAATCACCTGCTCTCTCCACTGAGTGCTGAGAGCACATTGCCTGTGCATGCTCTCAGGGTCATTCAACATCTTCATCAGTGACATGGAGGTAGGACTGAAAGGCACATAGTGGTTCACTCACTGGGCTTCTTTGATATCTCCCATGTGCAAAGCCCTACGACATGACTGCATATACTCGGGGTCATTTAATTTACACATATTGTAGGCAGGTAATTCAACTCAAATATTTTTTGTTAAGAAGACCATATGAACTACATATTTTATGTTGGACTTTATTTGTACCCAGCAAAGAAGAACAATTTTCTGGCAAAGCACCATTTACAAAGATATCTATATGTATCTTCTCTGGATTTAATGTTTATTAGAAAGTATAATATATAATACTGTGACTATAAACACTGTGAGAAATTACAACTAAAAAAGGCAGTGGATACCTCAAAATCAAAGAGATACAAAATTGAGATGAAGATGTGGAAAACTGATGCATCCATATCATTTCAGAACAGTCTATTAAAAAAACAAACTCAGAGAAAGGAGCTCTTGGTTTTGTGGGGGAGTTTTGTGTGTTTGTTACCCTTGTAAAATCTGACAATGTTAAAAGAAAACTAGATGTCTTCTTTAATTTCTACCCCATTCTAGTTATCGCTGTGCTTTGTCACTACTTGTTTGCATTAATTTTTAAGTAATAAACAGTTTATAAACAACTTCAGTGGGACTATAGCTCACAGAAAAATGTCTATCAATCAACAATTTGCTTCCATCTCCATAATTTATTTTTTAAAACTATATTAGTGTATAATTGCTATAAAAATGAAATGGATTTAAGGTATAAAATGTGATGCTTTTCTGTAAGTATTTATTGTGAGCTAATCACCAGAGAAACAAATTAGCTGATTTCTCACCTTTATGTCATGATTGTGTGTATGTATCAAGAATTCTCAAGATCTACCCTTTGCAAATTGCAAGTATGCAATACAGCTTACTAATTATAATCATCTTGTCATACATTATATCTTTAGAACTTATTCATCTTGTGTAACTAAAACTTTGTACCTTTTGACTAGTATCTCCTTATCCCTCCCTGCAACCTCTGGCAACCATCATTTTACCTTCTACTTCTGTAAGTTTGACTATTTTATATTCCAAGTAAGTGAGTTCATGCAGTACTTATCTTACTGTGTTTGATTTAATGCATTCTGAGTTCACCTGTGCTATTGCAACTCATTAGATTTCCTTGTTTGTGGCTGCATAGTATTCTGTTCTCTGTCCATTCAACTATTAAAGGAAACTCAGTTGGTCTGCATACTTTGGCTATTGTGAACAATGTTCCAGTGTACATAGGAGCAAAGATATCTCTTCAAGGTGCTAATTTCATTGCTTTTTGTTATAAACTTAGTAAGTTACAGTTTTCCTCAGTTCATGAATGCTTCTGTTTAAAAACAATTCTTTTGTGACCAGGGTATTTGGCAAAATTTTGCTTCTGTTCAGCGTCTCTGAATGAGGCAACATACATGACCATGGCCATCTTCCCCCTTAATCATGGAATGAATTAAGTTTGTGAACCAAGGTACCCCTGTATTTTTTCCTTAAGAACCTCTTTACTGCTTCCCATAATACATATGTATCAATGGGACTGGTGATATAGCTCAGTGGCACAGCACCTGCATAGCAAGTATGAGATCCTGAGTTTGCTCCTTGGTATATAATAATAATAATAATAATAATAATAATAATAATATCAATGTACATTCCCACCAACAATGAATAAGAATCATTGTCCCCAAATTCTCATCCACATTCATTTTTTTTTCTTTTTTTGAAAGATAGCTATTTTAAGAGGTATGGGGAAATATCTCATTGAAGTTTTTGTTTTACAGTTCCTTGATAATAAATGAACCTAAGGATCTTTTCACACATATGTTGGCCATTTTTATGTTCATTTAATAATATATATTCAGATCATTTTCTTATTTAAAAGATTACTAATTTTCTTAGGTTAAGTTATTAGGTTTTCTTTTGGGTTTTTTGTTTTGTTTCATTTTGTTTTGTTTACTGAATTGTTTGAGTTTCTGAGATATTCTGGGCATTAATCTCTTACCAGATGTTTTGGTTACTTTTCTTCGTTGCTGAGACAAACACCTGACACCCAAAGTTAGGGAAGAAAAGGTTTATTTAGCTCACAGTTTCTGGAGACTTCAGTCCATAATCAGCCGGATCCAAGGCAGAGTGGCATGGCACTGGGGCAACACTTCAAGGCAGCAGCCAGAGCATAAGAGCCAGAGCAAAAGAGAAAAGGCAAGCCTCTTCTTTACCCTTAAGTTGTACACAAGCCACCCCCCCCTTCAGGGTGGGTGTAACACAAAATGTCCTTGCCCTCCTTTGCACAGGATGAGGATATTTACAAAGTAAGAACGCTGGCTCCCTGCTGAGTCCCTCAGTTAAACTTTTAAACTGTGCAAGTTGACACAGTGTATTAACCATAACACCAGATATATGAGATGCAAATATTTTCTCCCATTGTATAGTTTGTCTCTTTGATCTATTAATTATTTCCTTTGTTGTACAAAATCTTTTTTTTAGTTGAATGGAATCCCATTCATTTATCCATTTTTGACTTTTTCTTTCTTTTTGTTAGTCCATGTACTGTAGTTCAAATGGTGAATAAGACTTCCAAATTGCTTGTCCTGATATTTTTATACTTCCTGAGCTCCAGTTACCAGTGTTAAATGATCTGCTTGTTCTTCTTGCCACATAGTTGTCTCAGGGACCACACTGTTAAAAAAAAAACTTCACCCTAAACTACTTGCTATTGTTCTTAGTATAGTCAGGTATGCAGAAAACTTAGTTATTTTTATTGAGTCTCCCACACTTGCTTTATTTACTCAGTCATCACATCTTGATTATTGCTATTATATCTCCACATTTTGTCTAAGCCAATTTCCACTTTTCTACTCTAACAGTTGCTATCCTAATTTAGAGTATTATCTCCTTCTTTAATGACCATAATGTTAAAATATGCCAATTTTAGTCTCTCTGGACTTTTATCTTTCCACACAGTAGGTAAAATGTTTTCCTAATTTATGTGTCATATATTATGTATATATATTATATATATGTGTGTGTGTGTCATGTATGATATATATATATATATCATACTTTGGTTTCTTTTCAGATCAAATGAATCTTTATATATATATATATATATATATATATATACACACACATATATATGTCATATGTAATTTATCTGTTTAAAATAAAATAATACCCTTTTTGTACTATAATTTCCAAAATTATTTCCTTATCATTTTAAAATTCACCAATACAGAATATGCAAACATATTTTCTTCCTTTATCTGTGCTATTCTTCCTCACTGGGAATTCTTTAATCAGTTTTTTCAACAAATAAATAAAAGATCATGATGCACTTTTCCACATAGATTGAATCGTGCTATGATCTGTGTTCTCATAGGTCTTTTTTGATTCTTTGTCACAGAAACCAATCACAATATCTTACTTTGTGGTTTACTTGTTGTTCTATCCAACTCTATTAAAGAAGTGACCCCAGAAAATTTGGATCATTTTTACAGTGTTTCCCGCATTTCCTACACTGCTACCACACAGCATAGCTCAGCAACATGGAAAAATCAGAGAACTTACATGTAGGTGCATATTCTCTTCTAAATCTCAGGTACACAGCAGCCAGCCTGCTCAAATTAGGTACATAGTAACATCACAAGTGAATAAACTGCATTTGTTAAAGTGTTTTGTGTATCATATGATCTGTGTCAGTTTTGGGAATTGTTAAACAACTACTACAGAGTAACCAATGAGGTAAATTTTGCCAAGTTGTTTCTACAGACAGCTGATCTTGAATGGTACATCTATTTTAAGTAGACACCTATGTTTCTATACCCAGGGGAAGAGTTGTTCGGAAATACCATTTGGACTCAGAGAACAAGCCATGTGCATGTAAACTGAAACTCCGAAGCCAGTTCCTTCCTGTTCTTCCTTTTAGGTTAGATGGGTACAGTAAGTGTAAGATGTAATAAAAATTTAAAGGCAGGTCTGGAATAAATGAAAATTAGAATGTTCCATTTATTGAGGAAATTTGTTTCTAGATCCTAGAAAAGAAACCAAAAATCTTCAGATGTATTGTACCTATGTAATCAGGTGTATAACAGCCTTCTATTGTTTCCTTTTTAGGTTGACTTCCTGTAAGGTAACTGGATTCTCCTGATTACCTACTGTAACATTGTATAATTTAGATGCTCCTCTAGTTAAAATGGAGTTCTGTCTTGATTAACTCATCATTTTAAATTGAAACTTTCCTGAGTTGGGAATGAACTTAGTATACCAAACCTACAATATATTAATTTAGTAACACAATACACTGTAAAATACTAGTTTTTTGCTTTCATGATTGTGTAGTTGACTGGGAACTATGTTTTGCTGCCACTGCCCAGCATCTAAAAAGATGATTGTATGGCATATCACTAAGGAAAGAAAAGATCAAAATTTAAAATTTGAAATACAGAATGGGCTAGAGGCATAGCTCGGTGGTGGTGTGTGTGGGCTAAGCTTGCATAAGCCCATTGGTTTGATCCCCAGCACCACAGAAGAATTATACAATTTGAGCAACACAGTTGTACTGAAAGTGATTTACAAAGCTTCAGCTGTTTTTGGTTTATTTATATAGCCCTGGGAACTAAAAAATCTTAATTTAAACTATCATAAATTGGTGGAATTCATATCTGAACATTTTTCAGACATTTTAAATTTTAGGAGTTGTCTTTGCATTAATTGCCATATTTTAATGAACTAGTTTGTTCTACTTCTTCAATTATATTGGCGTCTGAACTATTAAAAGAGTGGAACAAACAATTTTGGTGCTAAAATCTTCAGTTCTAAATACCTTTGTGTGTTATACTCACAAGTGCATTTGTTGTAATTCTCTAACACTCTTATTAAACATGAAAAGCACCCTGGATGTTTATAAGTAGGGTGTCCTTTTTCTTGTGTCAGTATTTGGTCTTACCATCCTTGCATTCTAAATGAAGGAGCATAGACAGGGAGAAAGCCAGTGCCTTCTGCATTAGCTTTCCGTGGCTGCCATAACAAACTGCCACAAAGTTAGTAGCTGAAATCAGCACAGATTTAGTTATGGAGGTGAGAAGCCTGGTAGCGATCCCACTGGGCTAATAGCCAATGTATCAGGATAGCTGGATCCCTTTCCAATAGGCCTGGAGAAGATCTATTTTCCACCTTTTTCACCCTTTAGCGGCCACCTGCATTCCTTGCTCCAGGGCTTGTCTCACTACTGTAAAAGAAACAACATTGCAACTCTGTGCCTTTATTCCATTGTAGCTTTCTCCCTCTGTGACCACAGATAGTGTTCTTTCCTTTTATGGATTCATGTGATTATAGTAAAACCACTGGGATAATACAAGATAAGTTCCAATCTAAGTCTTTAACCTAAATAACATCTACAAAGTCCCTTTTGCCATGTAAGGTAACATATGTGCAGGTGCCAAGGATTACAACCTAACATGACTTCTAATCAAATTAGATGGAGAAATGGCTTCAGAAAATATGAGGCGTTACAAGCACTGCACAGACGAGGTGGTCAAGGAAGCTTTCACTTTTGACACTGACAACAGATCAAAGTTCAAAATAATAAGCTTAAAATTAATGGTATTACATTAGGGAAGGAAAAGTCAATGCAAAGTCATCTAGGCTTAAGTAAATGTCTATATATATTAGCAGAGTTCTGTCTTATTCATAAAATTTAAATTTAGGGCATCTGATAAAAATGTATATTTTCAGACTCCATCCAGCACATATGTTGGTTTAGGAAGCCTTCTGTGGCTCTTAGCAATTTGCTTTTAACAAGCACGTCTGGCGATTCTGATGGCTGTGTCTATTTACTGCTGTGCTTCCAGAAACATTGCCTTAGTAATTATAGTGTTACGGCTGGAGCTAGAAGAAGTTTAATTACCCTCACTGGTATTTGAAACTCTGACTCTAGAGAAAGTTTATTAATCAAAACTGACATTTAGAAGAGATAGCACAAAACAAAAATTTAATCAAGAGTAAATAGAATGGTTGGGGCTTATGAAAAATGTATTTTTAAATCAATAGCTGCATTACGACAATTTGTTATGAGTTGAATAATCATGTTTTGTCTTTTATTTAAAAACAGTTGTCTTAGTTATTTTTCTTGTTGCTGAGACAAAACACCCATGTCCACAGTTTAAGGAGAAAAGTTTTATTTTGACTCACAGTTTGTAGTGGTTTCAATCTGTAGTTGGGTGACTCTGAGGCAGGGTGGCATGGCAGAGGAGAAACAGTTCTTGACAGAAAGAAGGTAATAAAGCAGCAAAGAATCAACAAGCAGCAAGCAATGACAACAGCCCTCTTTCTGTCACTTATATTCTGTCCAGGCTACATGCCCTTAGGAGAGGTAGCACTCATACCCAGGTAGACCTTCCAATTATCTACACTCAGAATTGTGCCAAACCAGTTAGTGAACTAATCACACACACTTAATACTAGAATCACACACTTTAATCCCAGCATCACACACTCTAGATCCAGCCACCTCTGAAAAGCTCTGCCCATGACCATATGAGGCTTGGAGGAGGACTTCTAGACAAAAGCCATAACAGACATTGGTTATCAATATATACATAAAACAGGACTGTGTGCTATGGTATGATCAAAGGAGAATCCAGTAGTCACATCTATAAAACTCATGCTCCCTCTTGTCCTGTCTGTTGCAAAGTTAAACATGTATAATATTTTGTGCTAATTCAGAAATGGATTAATGTAACTCATAAATTCTTGCCAAAGAAAATAATTTTAATGCCACTATTTTCCCTTTACTATAAATATGATACAAGTGAAAGGATGCTTTCCAATGCTAACATTCCACAGTGAAACTTTATCAGGCAGGTTAGTTTAGTGGCCCTAGCAGAAATAATTAACTTTTATCATAAAATTGAGAGTAATTTGTAAATGCATGACTCAGTATAAGTCTGTATTGGCAATGATGACATTCTCAAAGTTGAATTGGCTATAGTTTTATCATAATATATTACCACCTACTATTTTAACCCAGGAATCATGTCAGTTCACCTGTGAATACTGCAATAAACAATATGTAAGTTAATTTAGGAATTATTTGGAAAATTGAATTACTTTTCCAACTTTCATTATTTTATTTACCTAAAATTGCAGATATATTATTTATTCAATATAAGCCTCATTTAACAATTTATTAATAATTTCTAAATCCTTCAGTAAGTCAAAAAATTCTGTGACATCTAACTTCCACTTTCTTTCTAGTTACACTGCATAATAATCACCTTCACTCACCTAATTTCAAGGTATTATAATTCAGTTATTGGAAGCTTTATGTTCTGTCCCTTCTGGGGACCTATAGGTATTCTTTTTTCTATACCAAGAGCACACACACCTCACCTTACATGGATACCTGCTATTCGTCTTCAAGTCTCAACCTTGTTTTCTTAAGGAAGCCCTCCCTGGAAGATGATATACAGAAAAGAGTCCCAACCCACAAGTCCTTATGGTCTCACTGTAAATTTATCACCTGACCTATTTCACCGTGCTGTTAAGTGTGCATATTGTCCCCATATGGTAAAATTACTGGATGGAGCCAAAATTCGAGGACATAACTGAAGAAAGTGTCTCCGGTGCTGAAATTGTAGAAGTGACTGAGATTAGATGCCCAGATCCAATCACTCACAAAATAGTGAATAAATACATAAATAACATACAATGTACAAATGCTTTTTAAAATGCATGTTATAAATGCTTAAACAAGGGCAAGAATAGTGAGTGTACTATAAATATGTAAAAGAGGGTGTACAAATCCAGATCAGTTCACTGACTTCCTCATTGAAGTTTACAAAATGCAAACCCTAATTGAACCCTTTTCAAAAATCGATGCCATGAAACCAGGTGTTTTCTTCTCTATTAAAAGTTTTTTTGATTGTCCTTCCTTTTCTGTAGGACTTGAAAGAACTTTTATCCACTCACTAGCACTTTTCTGAACTATGAGAAACCAGCTAATTATTTGCAACTCTCATTTCTTTTCAATACTCGTCTCACATGAAAGAACTGTTATTCTTATTTTAAAGTTTTGCATTACATAAAAATAAAGTTTTGGTGCTTAACTTTGTTTAGTAAAATAAAATTGGAAACTATTAAAAACAATATTATCAAAATTATTTAATAATTAGGTCACTGTTAAGGCTATCATTTTAAAATTAGGCATGTCCAACTATAAGATCAAGTTATTCTACTTTTAAAGGCAATATTTTTAACTTGGAAAATTATAACTAATATTTTAAAATGCAACTAGATTTTACAGTGTTCCTGGACATTTTTAATGTACTGAGATTTAAAGACCAGAATTTTTAACAACCACCTGCATATAAAATCAATTTGAAGTTACATTTTAAATTTGAAGTGTAACTTATAATTTACCTGAAAGATCTATTAAGCATATCAGTCACTTTTCCATCTCTGGGACAAAGCACCTAATACCTACAATTTTAAGTAGGAGAGGTTTATTTTGGCTCCCGGTTTTCAGAGGATTTGGTCTATGATCAGCTGGCTGCAAGGCAGGAACATCATGATGAAAGGGATGGCAGGCAAAAGCTGTTCCCCCCTTGGCAATCAGGAAGGAGAGAGAGCAAAGGGAGAAGCCAAGGAGAGGCTATACTTCCAGAAGCACACCCCTGATGTCATACCTCCTCCATCTCCTAAAAGCATACTAAATCATAAACTCATCAAAGGATCAGTCCACTGATAAGTATAGCACTTCCATTATCCACTCACCTTCAAAACTCTACCTCTGAACATATGAGAATTTTGGGGGCATTCTATATCTAATCATAATAGTTAGGAAGTGTGGAAATATGCATGGGGTTAGAAAGTAAATACTTTAAATATTTTTCATTTAATAATGAAAATTTCTGTCAATTTATTATAAATGTAGTTATAAAATTTTTTACATATACATATAATTTTGATGGTCTGCATATTCTATGCTGTACTGAAATTTTGTTAAGCATGTAAATCAATTTTATAATAAATTTTGGCAATGTCGAATTGAGAATATATTTAGCAAAGCAGATAATGTATGTGCATGTGCGTGTGTATGTACGTGTGTGTGTGTGTGTGTGAATTTTAAGGAAGGAGTGATTCTTAAATTTATTCAATTAGGCAAATTTAATTCTATATAACAACAGCTACTACACAATTTACAACCCATCTGCCTAATGAGATTTTTGTATTGTTTTGGTTGAAAGAAAAAGAATAGAGCAGACTAGCTATGAAGATTGCAGTAGCATGTATGACAGCATCTGTGGCCAAATGTTAACTGTCTTATAGTGAAATCATTGCCAAAAACTATGAATTTCTATAAAGTTGAACCACATGGCTTGAAATTGTCTAGATAGGCAGTAAATTCTACTCTTCTAGTGCTTCCAGAGTTGTGAGCTGCTTAGTATGACTGTGCACATTATATCACCATAGCCATTATTACGAAAAAATTGAAGTGTGCATTTTAAGATAAACCTGCTTTCTCAATTAAAAAAAATAGGTACATTGCAAGAACAAAATGAAAAGTACTTTAGTATCACTACTGGAAATGTAAAACAAATCTTCTGCTTCGTGAAAAATAAAACAAATACTATTCCAGCAAGAAACTCAGTTGTAAAATCAAAACCTCAGTAGTGGTAGGCCATCATCTTGCAGATGAAAGCATTAACCTTCTCATCTTAATCCTCAGAGACGTGTGAAGAATTGAAAGTATAAGTGCCTATGTAAAAAGGGAAATCTCTGCATGGAGACCATTTTACAGCACTGAAAGAGCTCCTTAGGGGGTGTGTTCTTACAGTAGCTGACAAGCAGAGGGCTCATGTTCTTTTCAAGCTCTTCATTACAGCTGAAACTCAGGAAAGGTAGTCAATTAATGGCACATGTTTTCTTTTAGTTGCTTTCTGGTCCTAAGAAATTAGATGTGAATTGAGGGCAATGCATAACAAACTCCTATTTAAGAATTGCTTCTCCTTTGTGTTGTTATCTTTACAAAATAGTAATTCACATTAATTTGCATTTATTTATATGAAGAAAATCTTATGTGATTGTTTTGGTGCAATTTAATTCTTAACGGAAATTTCTGTACATTTTGAACTTTACAAATATATAATTACTTGAGTCATCTGCATATTGATGTTTTGAAAGAATGATAGCTCCAAACATTTAGTATTCAAAGAACAATTAATTGACTAGTGGATTTAGTAAGCTAGTGCCCAGCTTTGGAGTTTCACTTTTGCTTCATTTCTGATAGAAACTTCGAGGTAGTATAATTTAACACTTAAAAGATCCATTTCAGGGGACATATTGTTTCCTAATTAAAATTCAGTTTAGTGTCTTCAACCTGTTTTCTTAAGAAAAAGATCAGTGAGGATCATCAAACAGTACACATTGTCAAGTTAATGTCAGTGTGTTCTATAATTTTGAACTAAAAACACAATCTTTGTTATGCTTGATTGCCTAAAATGGGTGGTAGAAATGACTTAATATGTGCTGTCTTTTATTCTTTTAGAATGCAAATTTTTATTTAAATTTTAGAGTCATTTATATTGGCAAATATAAGTGTCTCATGAACTACAGTTTCTGATACTTATACTATTTCAATTATTCGATTATTAAAATGAGAACTATAAACAGGTATTTTGAGTAGTGTGACTTAGTACTAGTTTAATTGTCATGATTAGAATTATATGATTACACTGAATACAAAACACTATGACTGTTTTAAGCTTTCATGAACATATATAAATCTATTAATTTATTGACTAAATATTTCATAAACAACTATGAACTTTGCAAAATACATTAGGCACAGTACATGTGTTAATAAATAAAATCCAAATGTTCTTTATAAAATGTAATGTATAATAAGGAATATTAAACATTGGAAAGAATAAGGGGAAATGGATAAGTGCTTACACTGCTGATGAATATGTATCTATTACTCTATAATCACTTTAAAAATATTTAGTAATAAGTTGCATAATTAAAAATACATGCATATTTCCTAGAGTGCCAGTATTCTAGAAAACTATCTATATAAGTACGCAGAAAACAATTTCAGTGTTTTACTAAAGCACTATTTGTATTCAAGAAAAGAGAAATAAAGCAAATGTCCTTCCTTTAGTAATGATTAAATAAATTATTTTGTGCCCATACATTGTAATATTTTTTAAAAATTGAGTGCATAGGATGCAAAAAAAGCTGTAAAACCAAATCGACATCTCTGTGCATTTCTGTTCGCTTATGTGTAAAAGCGTTGGAAGGAGTCAGGAAATGGATACATGTATCAATAATAGGAAGTTGCAGAGAGTGAACTGGATATAGGGGTATTGTTGGTAAGAGTGTATCTTGGTATTCTTTTTCATATGATAGTGTAATCCTTGTATAGGTAATACTCAATAGTAATAATAAAATTAAATATTATGAATTCAGTTATAGAAACATGCCCAAATTTATCATGAGTGAAGAACGGGATGTGACTAAATTTGGGGTAGTTCCAGAACAGACAAATAATTCACATTACTGAATTGACCAGATAACACGTATATAATCCTACATTATGCTCAATATTTTGTGCCAACTATCTCTTTATCTCTTTGTAGTCATGCAAAGATCTATATAAAAAGAGAATTCTAGGCTCGCAAAAACAGCAAAGTGTAACTTAACTAGTGTGCCGGAACAATGAGAACGTTCTTAAATGAACAGGTCATATAGATGAGTAGACGGAATTGTATATCATGATAAGGAATTTAGAGTTATTGTCTTGAGATAACTATTTATTTGGCTGCATCTATTAGTTTCCTATGACAAACTATATGCATAGTCCTTGGCACAAAATAGACACTCAATAAAATCCATTGTATAAAATTATAAATGTGCAACCTAATTTATGTAATTTAGCACTTCTACATATAATGCCTATTCAAGTATACACTTTTTAAAATACTGTACATACTGAGTATCCCTCATCCAAAGTGCTAGGCACCAGAAATATTTTGAGTTGGACAATTTTTGGGATTTAGTGCCACTTGCATGATGTTGAGATGGGACCCAAATCTAAATGCAAAATTCACTTGTGTCCCTTATGTACTCTGTCCACATTGCCTGAAGATAATTTTATACAATAGATTCTGTGTGCGTTCAGACTGGAATTCATCACATGAGGTTAAGTGTAGAATTTTGCTATTATGGAATTAAATTGACACCCATCAGATTTTGGAGCATTTCAAATTTCAGGTTTTTGTTTTAGGAATGCTCAGCCTCTTTCATAGAAAGATTTAACCTGGATTTGGGTAGTGTTTAGTGATAAGAAAGTTCTGTAGGAGTACATGTAAAGTTGATGTGTGGACCCAATTATGCCCAGGCCTTAAGATAAGTCCTTTGCAGCATTGATTATGATGTTTCCCTTCTGCCTGAGAAATCTGAGGGGCTTTATCCATTATCTTGATTTTTAGTGTTTCAGAAGATTTAAAGAGAGCGGTAATAGTGGAAAATTGTTCTTGTACTCATTCAAATTCTGTATTTAATTAGGGAAGTTAATGTTTTTCTACACAGTGCTTTATTTAAGTTGCTTACATAACCTGTTGCTAGAGAAACATGGTCTACATGGCACCTTCAAAATTTAGCCTTGAATCTCAGGTTTTGAAATTAATTTCTGAACGTTTTCCCACAGAAACATTAGAATTGCCATTCCAACTGATGTCAGTGAACACATCAAAAATTATGACTAGATAAAAGTCATAAGTCATTCCAGGATAATATTCTCAAATATCTTTAAGTTAAAAGCATATTACTTGAAAAAGTAAAGACAACATTGGTGGCATTTAGCATGTAATGTTAACTTGATTGAGTTGGGAATCATCCAGGGGATTAGTGGAGCACATTTCTGGATGTGTCTGGGTGGATCTTGGAGAAATGCCTTGGGGCCTATACCTGGTCCATTGTCCCTTCCTCTCTGGTGTTGTTTTGCATGTGCGCTGAAATATGCAGGCATTGTTTCCTGGCCACCATGAAAGCAGCTTTGCCCTACCACGCCCTTCAATCATGACATTCTTGTCTTGAGTCCAGCCAACCATGGACTGAACCTTTCACAACAGAGTCAAATTAAATTTCTCCTTTAAATTGTGGGTGTTAAAGTATTGTGTCAGAGTAATAAGAAAGCTAATAGAATATTTGATCATGGAGGATCATATTTGAGGTTTTCCAGGATAGAACAGATATAATTAAGGGTACTTCGTAGGTCATTTCCCAATTTAAGAGGTTCTAATTCTAAATTAGAATGCTTTCAAAACATGTACAAGGGAAGAGAGACAGAGACAGAGAGGGAGGATGGAGGAGGAATAAGGAGAGAGAAAGAGAGATTTTAAAGTTTTAGCTCATCTGATTTATAGGATAGAAAGAGTGGACTAAGAGGCTACAAACCTAGGTAAAAAGGTAGAAACTGCTGCTACTTTTCAAGTCTAAACATAGTCTACTGATACAATCCAACAGAGTTTGTTCATTAAGGTTGTCAGTTGATTGGATAAGGACCACTTACATTATAGAAGACAGTCCACTTAACTCAGCCAATTGTTTATGTTAACTTCATTTGAAATAAGACCCTCACAGAAACATCCAAAATAATGTTTGACCAAATACCTGGGCTCTTTGACCCAGCCAAGTTGATACATAAAATTAACCATCATAAGTCTACCTGAAACCAGCTTGGCACTCAAATATATTTTCTTAGACCATAGTGGATATCCAAATGAAAATAGTAGGAAATCTATACTTTGGCCTAACATGTTGCAATTATCCTGCATACAATTAAATAATCCTGGATGTAAGATCCTTGTTTAATATACTGAAATTTAAGTAGTATGACATAAACTTAATAATAAGCAAATATTGAGATGACATCAATACATTTATGTTATATAAGAGTAAAGAAGGAGGAAAAGTACTGTACAAACACATACATAAGTGTGCATATATGTATTTAAATATATTTACCACAAAATAAAGAGAAAATACTCATGATGTTAGTAGTTCCATAGTCATAACTGATACTAAAATACATAGTCTTATACTATCCATTGCTTATTCCCTTTGCTCTTAACAAGCACCTCGGTTGGTTATAATTCTTCATTTGATGTAGTGAGCCAAACCTCAAAGTCCTGGGCCCTTGAACTTCTGCCTAAATTATGCAGTGGTTTTCCACTGATTTTCATGGTAGTGCATAGCAACAGGAAAAGACTCTTCAGTGGATCTCTAATACTCTAGGTCTCCTTTTACTTAATTCCATTGTGGAGTAGAAGTCTAATTTCTCCTTGGTTGTCAGTATCATCCACCATATCCATCACAGAATATTTTTCTCTGCCTGTTAATGTAGAGGGATGTGGAGGCATGAGGAGTTCAAAGTGGCCAGGTGGCAGTCTTAACTTCCGCTTCAGTGAATCGTTGTATTCCCTGGTGAAATCATTCCTCTGTTTGAAATTAAGACTCTTGGGCCTTTAAGACATGAAACTATAGTTATAAAAAATAGCAATGTAAGTTCGTTAATGGGCCACTAGGAATAATAGTGAATGGTGCCATTTCCATTTCTACCTCCTGATTCCTGGACACATGAACCTAGTTATGAGAAAAACAGTACCATGTATTGGGTGCTTATTTAGAGCTCATTCAACTTGCTAGAAAATCTTTCGCTAGCCCCACAAGGTGTTAGCACATATCTAGCAGGGTACCTAAATCATCAAGAATCTGCTGCAGGATGGTGAGGAGTATAGTTAAGAGTACAGGCCAATTATAAGACCTCAATCAATGTGAAGTGAAATCATTGATAAGAAGCAATGTTGTGTGGAGTACCAAACATGACTGTGGATCTCTGATTAGAACTTAGTAATCTGTTTTTTTTTAAATCTCCTCAAGGGCTAAGGATGTGTAGCACAGTGGTAGAATGCATGCTTAGCATATGCAAGGCCCTGGGTTTGATCCCTAGCACCAAATAAATAAATAATCAATCTTCACAAAGCAGAGGTAAAAGAGTAACTCAAATTATGTTCTGTATTTAGCCTCCTTCTTTTACCAATGAGCTTCCTCACCTGTCCCGTTAGCAGGAAACACTGTGTGTGTGTGTGTGTGTGTGTGTGTGAGAGAGAGAGAGAGAGAGAGAGAGAGAGAGAGAGAGAGAGAGAGATTTTAGGGAGTAATTTCTGTCCTCTTTGTTCTGTTTTACAAATATCCATCTCAGAGTGCATTCTAAGCCATAATAACAAGGAACCAAGGCCTGCATAAGCTAACATCTTCTCTGAGGGTCCACGCGTAACCCTACTATCATACTATAAAGTTCTCTATACAGGGCATCTCTATTCATATGAACTCCATGGAAACCCTCTCCAGAGAAGTGTGCATAGTCCTGGAACCCAAACTGCCCTTTAAAATACTGGTATGTCTAATGCCACATAATTATACTGGAGCCTCTGGTGAGAACAGAATTTTTTAAAAAAAATTATGTGATGAAAAGAGTATATCTGATCCTTGGGAAATTCACTTGACTTAAAATTAAGAATGTAAAATGTTACTTTGGGGCTGGTTATAACTCAGTGGTAGAGCATTTACCTACTATGTATAAGGCCCTTGGTTAAATCCAGTGTTAAAAAAAAAAAGGAGAGCAAATAAAAAGGTTATGGGAGTAAAATGCTAGTGTTGCATGCATTTGTTGATTAAAATTAGAGATTTCAAATCAATGACCTGTGTTTTGATGAGCCAAAAGAGAGTTGGGAGATGGAATAGTCAGTCTATTTACTGTTTTCCACCATTAGAGGTATTACTTCTCTGTTGAATATTTGGGAACCAGCACGTATGGATAGTTAACAAGAAATTTTCACTTCAATTAGAAGCTTCTAGAATACATTAATGTTAATATTGCATAAAACTGAGATATCTGTATCTCTAAATCATGAACTCTATGAATCCCAGAACTTGATCTAGTTCAGCATTAAGTCATGGTGTTTAACACTACAGCCTCCAGTGTGGGAGCTGAGAACCACATGACATATACATCAAACCTCTAAATGTGACCAGTCCGAACTGAGGTGTACTATAGTGTAAAATGAACAATACATTCTGGGCTTAATATGAAGAATATTGTAAAAGATTCAGTGTAATTTTACACTGATTTTATGTTGAATTGCTAATATTTTGGACATTTGGATTAAATAAGATATAATAATGCAAGTAGATAGAAGATTTTCTACAAGAAAAAGGAAGTGCACTCTAAAATGTTAATGTGGAAAGTTACAGGATGTATTGGCAGAGTCCTATTATGCGCTGCATATGTAAGAAATGACAGGTGAGAGTCTAAAACGCAATAGTGGCCATGTTATAAACATCCTTAATATTCTGCAACCAATGTGGAAATCTAGTATACAATAGCAAAATAGTGAGAATGTTTAAGTCATAAAAGTCACAGAAGCTCTTATGGATTTTAAAAAATGAGGCATTCATTTGGATCTTGAGCAAAGATAACACTCAAGACTAAGAAATGAAAATTGAAGCTGGTCTACAAAAATGCATTAAAGAACAAAATAAAGACGACAACCGAAGAAACGGACATTTGAGAAGCATTGTGAGGAGTTAATTTGCAAGTGTTACATTTGTTGCCAATCTCTTATGCTCCCTGCCTCTGTAAAGTGTTATGAAGTATGTATTTGAAAAAATTTGTATTTCATCTTGGAGTGTGGTAAAGAGTTTGGCAAATGTAATTTGATTCTTACCATTATTTTTAAATTGCTTGATACTCTCTGTGGTGATTCTAGAGCAGATGTGCTACCTGCCTTTAGGGAGCAAGTGAAGTGGTCCTTGAAAGACAGTTATGGAAGTCTCCTGCAGAACAGACATGAAAAGCTTTGGAGAAGGGGTTAAATATTATATGAGTCTTCAAATATTCATATATATCTGACAAACCAGGGTGACTTGCTGATTAATTAAATATAAAAAGTATCAGTGGAAGAACTAATTTTCCAAACCTGGATAATGACAGGGTTCTCTGTAGAAACAGAGCCATCCAGAGGGCAAAGTTCTCAGAGGGACTATGACAGGTACAGCCATGTTGACGGTGACAGAATGCAAATGTAAGTGTGGACTGCACATATCGGAAAGGACTGGAATGAAGCAGAAGATATTTGATGCACTAAAGAATTCTCAAGACTCCAAATGCTCAATTTCAGTGTAGTACATCATTCCCCCTTTAAACATAATAGAATACAATTAATCTTTATATGTCTATTAAGTAACTATCAAATTTCGCTTCTCTTAACTTTCTCTTCATTTCCATCAGATGGGTTATTTTTTAAAGAAATGAATTTTTAATCACCATCCAAGAATAACTTCATCTAAATCCCTAAGTAGAGAAAAAAAATTTGTAACCATATAAAGAAACTTATTTGTACTTCTAGGTCATTCCAAATTTATCTATCTATCTATCTATCTATCTATCTATCTATCTATCTGTCAATATCCCTCTTCATTACTTCCTTCCTCAGATGTCTGGTTTAGCACATTTCACAAATTTTCAGAGTCTCTGGACTGGATAACAGTGAAGTGAAACAGGAAAAAATCTGTACCTCCCACAGTATGTATTAAATTCCTATTATACAACAGTGTTGAGTGCTGGGGGCATAATAGTTACTGGAATTAAAGAGTCACATTTTTAGTACCTATAATCCATCTTTCAGTATAGTGCTTTGCAGCCACCTACTATGAGAAAGAAATTCTTTTAGCAAAGCTGTGCATAGTAAACACACAACATACAGTGATACATTATTAACAAAAATTGTAGCGCTAGGAGGAAAAAGTCTTAGGCACTATTCACATGAGAGGTATCTGGTTTATTATATACTGTATAGGTGACCAAGGAAGGCATTTTGACTTAGGGGACATATAAACCTGATACCTGAAGGCTGGCTTACCCATCACAGGAAGAATCTTCTAGGCAGATATACAGCAAATGCCCAAGTGAAAGAGTAAGTTAAGAACAGAAGATACAGGACATATGCTTAGATGTCCCTTACAAATGGCATTAACAAAATATGTTTATTTGCTATTTTAAATTGGTAAATGTATTTTATGTTGAAGATGTTAAGTGATGAGAAAATTGTTCTTTATCTGGATATTTCAAGGAATTGCCAAAGATAGGCATATTTGGGCAAAAGGATAAATTCATGAAGGGGACAGCACTTTTGTTGTCATTTAAGAAACAATGAAATAGCTCAAGAGACTTTCGTCCAAATCTTTCTCTGGCTATTCTCTGGTCTAGTATTTTAAACTTTGTGCCTTACTGAAAAGCAGACAGCCCAGAAACTGTGGGGAGATGTTTACATCTTTTCTGATACTTTTTATGACCCGGAACTTGTAGTTTCAGTTGTATTGTAAAGCACATAATCATGAATTGAACTGAATATTGGACAAGTTAAATCCAGCAGTGTATTTTTCCTTCTATGAACAGGCATTGTGATGTTTTCAGTGTCATAATTATTTTCTTACAGACATTGCAGATTTCATTCACTTAATATTACAGTACTATGATATGCAGAAGTAACTCATAATAGATACCAAAAGATTTTTCCAAAAACATTGGACAGAGTGTTTAGCTTTCTTTTTCATTTTTTTGTTTTTGGTACCAGGAATTGAACTCAGGACTTTGCGCTTGCCAGACAGGTGCTTTGCTACTGAGCTAAATCCCCAGCTTTAGCTTTCTGTTTAAAATGACTGAGATGGTTGCATCTTTATTGTATACTATTCTCTCTCCTTTTCCTGAGCATCAGCAAGCCATATGACAGAATCCCTTCAGTGCTGTCAACACAATTTTGTGGCTCAAAGTCCACCGTCTTTAGCAACTGGCTTTTGCAGAGTAGCAGAGTAGAATATTGTGAGATTGTGAAGGATAGATTATGGGACCCACAACTATTTCTTCAGCTGAATCTTCATCCATCTGCACTGAAAATTCGTCAAGCTCCTGTCACCAGATTCTGGACCACAAGCTTTAATTAGTGCTTATCTGTACACCTTAGCAAACTCCCTTACCTGAGGCAACCTTCTGGTAATTCTGGAAAGGACCTAGAAAAATGATATTGCATTTTCACTTAGTGCCTGTACTTACATCTTTTGCTTTAAAGTTAGAGAGGAAAAGATCGAGAGAGAAATGACAAGGAATTCCTCCACCCCTCTTAATCCTATGACTTTTCTGCTCAAGATGGATGGACTTTTCTGCTCAAGACTATGTTGATTTCCATGGCAGCCTCTACTGTCCCTACCTTTAGGAAATTTACTCTTATTTTATTTCACATGTCATAGAGTTTACATTTATTACTCTTAATCCAGCTTATGTTCACTTACCTACAGAAATGTCTCTGTTTTTAAGGAACTAATGACATTTGGACAAACAATTTGATTGGACTTCAGTGTATATGTGGTTAAATTTACTCTATATTAATATTTTGTATGATAACTAACCACGTGTGCCCCAGTGAAGAGTAGCCAACTCTGAAAGTGTTACTCTTGATATCCAAAAGAGGAAAAAGATGGTCTGAATGGGGCTGGGTTATAGGATATTTCTGAAACAAGCATTCACAGCAAAGTGATTTTGTTATGAAGATAAACTTTGTCCAAAAAATATTCTCCTAACTTCTTAAGATGTTTACATAGTAGAAATATTTGAATATCTGAAATAAAAGAGAGGTACACATACTATCTCAGAGCCTTCAGAAAAGAATATTTATTCACCCACTCTGCATAGCCATTTTCTTGCCAAGGACAGAGTTTGATCAATTTGACTTTTTCTAGAAATGTAAAAAAATAATAATAATAATCACATCTCACTTTTAACTAAGGCATAGTTATTAAATAATCATAATCAACTTCAAGAATAAATATTTAATCTACATGAGTTAATTTGCCTATCAGTCTTTTTCTTCATCTCTGTATGAATGTGTATGTTTGAACTTGGTTTTCATTTCATCTTTAAAATGAGAAGCTTGAACTTGGAATTGGACAATAGGGTTTGACCATCTTCTAATTTGTAGATTAGTCAGAACTGGACTTTTATGGGGATCTGGGGAACCATTGTTTCCATTTCCTTAAATAAAAATAACGGATTATGTAGGCTTTCTTTAATATATAAAGAACCTTTAAAAATTAGGCTTCAGATATAAGTAGGTAAGTAAGTCAAGTCTTCAGGATAAGTTACTGTACTTGAGCAGTCAAAAGCAGGGAGCTGAAACCAAGAAGTGAAAGGAACAAGAAAAAACAGTGCTTCTTTGAACACTTTGTACTGATTCAGAAGAAAACAATCACCGTACCTAAACAAAGAGGAAAGGACAGTTGCTTTTTCTCTACTCACTGAGGATTTTAATTGTTTTAACTGTCGGTTAACTGATTGGTTAGTTCACTTGTTATTTAGTTCTAAGATGAAGATGCTGGGAAGTATAAGTGGGCATAATTCTATGACATCGATTTCTACAAATTCTGTGTCCAGTTAGATAAACTAATACGCCTCTTATGAGTGACAATTGAGCAGTCAAAAACAAAACAAAACAAAACAAAATGAAAACCTCCAAAAAAAACGGTTTAAATATAAAATTTAAAAGTCATGAAATGAAAACAATGCATAATAAAAAGTTTCTTAGAAAAAAATATAAAAAAATAAAATAATGTATTTCCTTTATGCATGTTAACCAGAAGGTATAATTAAATTTTCTTATGAAATCATACTTGAATTTTATATAGTTATCTGAATAATAGTTTGCTTGATTTTTTTTAATTGTTAGCTCTGAGTATCACTGCCTGAGTTTCCTCATCTGTAAAATGAGGTTAGCTATAGTACTTGTAAGATTATTCTGTGGATTAAACAAATTATCTCCATTAAAGCATATTTTAAATGATAGCACATTTTAATTCATAAATATGTCTAGATTGTAAAGTCATTCATTAAAGAGAGTATCTAGATCAATTCAAACTCAGTAAAAGTGAATTCCATGATGCCGACCTATTGAAAGATGTATGATGCTCAGGGTGCTGAAGAATATAGAGGATTACAAAGCTGATGGTGTTGATTATGTTGTTGTTGATGATAATGGTGACAAGGACAATGATAGATAATTCAGTAGTCCTGTTATAGGTGTAACATGGGTCATATATATAGTAGGCAAAATATATATAAAAAGGAAAAATAATAATAAATACTCCAGTTATATTGCAACTGTTCAGACTGCATTGAAGCTCCTGTTTTAGAAGCACCCTGTGCTGCTAGAGAGCGATGATATGAAACAGGACGCAGTAAACATCCATCAAGCATTTACTATTCTCTCACACCTCTGTAGTGCCTTTGCTGCTACTGGAGACTAGTACTCTTTTAGACAGTCAGTCTTAGGATCTACCTGGAAAATAATTTCATCTTAACATCCTCTCCCTGACACATAAATCACAAATATATTTCACCACACTTATTTGCTACTAAGCTCAAAATAGCATTTTCTCTAAATATGTTTTTATGTAACTTCCCAGTAATTCATTTTTTTCAGCTTTAAATTTTAAATTCTAAAGATACAATTCTGGAAATAGAGATTTTTTTCATTTATAAATGAATGCATGATTGAAATAATTTGAAAATGCAGTAATGTCATATTTTATATATATATTGTTTAAATTTTCATTTTTCAAAATAATGTAATATAAATTACTAAATTAGCTTATAATATTAGTTATTTCAGTGAAATAATCTAACTTTTGAGCATTACTGAAGTATATGGACAAGAAACATGCAAAAGAAAATTGTGGTATTTTGATATATATATTTGTTCTCAGTAAATAATACAATAACAACCAAAACATCCCCCAGACTCTAGTTTCTTCATATTCTCCTATTAAATAGATAGATCATTATCTGTCTCAGACTTCACTGAGCTCAGCCTATGGAAAAGTTCAGTTATTTCTGTACCACTTTATAAGACCAACAGATTGCTATTTTTAATATTTTAAAGCAGCTAATGCTTAAAAGTATAAACAGGTAAAATAAAGAATGAGGGTTAAATCAAATCATCATTTAAAAAATAAAAAATAATGTGAAAGTATAACTAATAATAAAGACATTAGTTACTCTTTTGGAAACTGAACTATTTATGCACTTTATGAAATATTCCTTATCTATGACTCCATTCTTATGTCTGTTTAATAAGTAGTTTATCAGAAATGACAGAGACTTCCAGCCAAAAGAAAAGAAAAACAATGTTTGAGGTTCAAGACTTTTTTTAAAAAAACTACTTTTTTTTAACAAATCTCAAGTAGCTTAATTGCAATAATAGAGTAAATTTTCAAAATGTTTGGTTGCAAAGCAATATATTTTCCTAAGCCCAACAACTTTAAGAAGGCAACTATAAATATTCCCATGGAGAAACATTCCCTGATGACCAGAATAGAAAGATGGCACTTATTTTCTTGTGTATTCACAGAATACAGGAAATCTTTTTAGCATGTCATTACACTCTTCCTTTTTGTAATTGTTGACTTGTCTACTCACTGTAAACCCTAACAGAGTGCATAGCATTTTAATATTTCCTTCCTAATCATGAAATATAGTTTCTATTTGACAGCACTGCTGTAATGATTAGAAATTCTGTATAAAATAGGGCTTGAAAAACGTCTAGAGCAAAGATCAGCAAAGGTATGGTGGCAGGACCTGTAATACCTGTCTCTATCCTGCCACAGTCTCTCAGAGAGTGGTTGTGTGACAATCCAAGTCCTAGTGCCCAAGACAGTTGTCTCCTTGTGCTCCACTTTGTCTCAATGGCATGTCATTATTAGTGTCTATAAATGCAATACCTGTGCACAAATATTGCTGTTTGTGTCTATCACAAATTCCAAGTGACTAATGTGCCTGTGTGACTCTCTACATCTCTACCGTGGGTATCCATAAATGAGAGCAGCCCTTGTCTGTGTTCACTGCTGGGATGGCTGGACTAAGAGGGCTTTCACTAGGGTGCGGCAGGTGTATCCTGTATCCTGTGACACTGGATCAGAAGGCTGCTTGTGATCTTGTGTGTGCAGGGGTGGGTGTGGGGGTGTGGTCACAATCACACCTGACGGCACACTCCGTGAACTATAACTCAGCCAAATCCAGCCTGCCACCTATTTTTACTAAGTAAGTTTTGTTGAAACTCTGCTATGTTCCTTCAAAGATATACTGTTTATACCTACTTTCACATTACAAAAGCAGATGAATAGTTTTAACTAAATGGCTCAAAAAACATAAAATATTAATCATCTGGTCTTTAAAGAAGTTTGGCCATCAGTGGTCAACAGCATACTAGGAACTTTGGGGAATAACTTATTTTGTAGAAGCAATTCAGCACAGTTCAATGGAAATATTTATATGCATAGACAGCACTGTCCAAGAGAAAGATGATACTGTATTAGAAATTTTCAAATATATGAATTATAGAAAAGAAAATAATTACAGGTTAAGTTAGTTTAATATTTTACTTAATCTAATGTTATTTCGATACCTAAGTTGTTTCATATTTCATTGTATAATCAACATAAAAATTAAGAAAATATTTTATGTTCTCTTCATCTTCAAAATTTGTTTTGTATTTTATATTTATTGCACATTTCAATTTGTGTACCATAGTTTTATTGGAAATTCTTCACCTACACTAAAATTTGTGCTTGAAAAAATATAGAACTTGTACTTGAAAAACTCGATTCCTGTATTCAATTGTTCAAAATACAAGCATGTTCTCCAGTACATTTTCATAAAGTTTGTTAGTAACTAAACTGTTTGTTAGTAACTGTTTCTTAGTAACTAAATTTTTTAGCTTAATTACAATAAAAATTATAAATCTACTTCCTAGGCTCACAAGCTCTACTTCAAGCATTCAGTGATCACAGGCTATTAGTGTCTGCTATACCAGATAGAGGTTATTTTAGACAGCGTAGGGTTTTCATTGTTTTTATTAACAGCAATAAGAACTACCACTGATTGATCATATAATTTGTCTAAAAACATAAAAAGACATAGAATCTGGGGACTAAATTTAACAAAGTAACTCACTCAATAACACATAGCTAGTTAAATAAAAGCTGAAACCCAAATCTTGTCTTAATTCATAGCATTTCTTGAACTATGACATGAATTCATCTTTTACATGTCACAACACTATTTAATGTGCACTGAAGAACCTTAGAAAAAGTTAACTACATATTCTCTATTTGTGTCTTAGCCTTGCAGAGTACCATATTTGGACTCTCTCAAGTTTGGCGGTTTATTTTATTTATTTTTGGAAAGCCCTGTTACAGAACTTTTATATCCGCCATTGTTTCCAAGCCCGTTTTTCTCTCTGTTGTGATACGAGTGCCTGCCAGTGATTGTCCATGCGCAGTGTTATTCTTGCTCATTTGCAAGACCTTCTACCCTCTTCTTGTTGAGCTCCTTAGGCTTCCCAACGTGGAGTAAGGGGTGGGGGGAATTGAGGGCTATGATCACTGCCTTCTTGCTTCTCTTTGTTGAATTTGAAAAAAAGTGGCTTCTCTTAACTCTTGTCTATCAGTGTTTCTTTCCTAACTTGCAGAAAACCAATTTGTGTCTATTTGGAGCACATTCTTAATTTTTTTTTATTCTTTATATTCTTGTTTTTGTTTACTAAACGACTGTTTATTTGACAGGAAATGAGAATTTAGACATGGAAAATTGGAGAAGCTAAATTCTACAAGACACTTGAGTATCCAAACCAATTTCACTCAGGTATTAATGTCTAAATACTTCCATTATCATATGGCGTTGCAATCTTGTCTCCCTTGCATTCAATTTGCAGTCCCGTGTTTAAAAGTCTTTAGTAGGTCACTATTGCCTCCGGATAAGGGACCAGCCAACTTAAATGGCATAAAAGACTCAGTGCTTTAGCATTTCTGATCTCCTAAAGAAATTTTTAGGTTCTTGAAGCCACCAACCTCCTGTCATATCTGAACTTTTAGGTTGACTACCTCCATCAGGTCCATTGCTCGCCCACCATATCCTCCCTTCCCATCTCCGCAGAGTCTGGTTTAATCGTACATGAAACACAGAAGTTACTTCCTTTCTGAAGCTTTCCTTCACCCCCAACCCAACACATGTTAGGCACTTGACATTGGCTCACAGAGCATCCCTTAGCATAAGACTTCTCACCCTGTCCTGCCATTCTCTTTCTCCACCACAGGACTATGACCCTCAGGACAAGTAGATGTCTTCTTACTACATCTCAAAAGTTACATGCACCACAGAACATCACAACAAAGCAGGGGCTCAGTAACTATTCATTGAGTTAAATTAACCATTTTCTTTGAAGGTGCAAATAAAATACATTTCTGTCTATTTCTATACAGCCTGTAAAGTTCCATTAAGTCATTATATCATATTTATGTGCTTCTTACATGTATTCATATATGTCAAAATGAATTTTGTCTATTTCAGTAATTTAAAGTTTAATAATAGTAAGCACTCTGTGTAATATAAGCTCTCTATAAGTAGTGCTCTATAGTTTTCTAGATGCCACTTCTTCCTAAAATTTAATTAACCAAAATGTTTGCACCTGGAAAGGTTTTTAAAGCTTATGTTTTTTTCTGTACAAAATGAATACCAAAGAGATATAAAGTAGAATTTTCCTACCCATGTGTTTCATATTAAAAAATAGCTATCGTTCCCATTTTCTAGCATGCTTGGTACTTTATATTTTCGAGCAAAAATCTCAAAACAAACACTTAAAAGGAGTACAACGAATAACTTTTTTTTCAGATGTATGAAAACCCATTTGAAAATAATGTTGGAAAACAACATGCCCTTGAAAAATCAATAAGAGTAATTCCTCTCTCCTCTCTTCCTTCTGTCTCTGTCTCTCTGTCTGTCTCTATCTCTGTCTCTGTCTCTCTCTTTCTTTCTCCCTCCCTGTCTCAAAAAAAAAATGCCCAAATGTATATATACTCAACAGTTTTGCCTAAAATGGTTGGACTTCCATATTTCATCCAAGAGAACTAGGTTAAGAAATCTTGGTATAAAAATCAAGGCTGAGATGGAACCAAGGTGAAGGACATGAGTGTTAAGATGGCTGAGAAATACATGTTTCCAAAGATGACCAGTGCTGCAAAAACCTCTGTGAAATGTGCCTCACCTTAGATGCTTCCTACCAAAATGATTTAAATTGCTTGATATCCGAAACCTATTCTCATTCATCTATCCATCCATTCTCTCATTTAATTAAAATACACTTATTTGGTTCTACTGTGTGGCAAGAACTGTGTTAAAAACTGAGGGAGTGGGGAAAGATTTGATGCATCATGGAAGAATACTTATTCTTTTAAATCAGGCAGTTACTTTTATTTCTCACATATACAAGTATGCCATGCTAGAAATAAGAAAAAGGAATCTATTTGTTTAAAGTTTCTGCTTATGTTGGTACTGATTTTATGCCCACTAGCCATTTTCCATTTATTATTATTATTATTGCTATTATGTGCAAACAAATGAAGTCTTAATGACTTCTAGAACTATAAAATATAATTATATCATTATTAAATTACTATAATGCAAAGTATTAATATTACCTATAATTAATGTGATTGTACAGAATTTTAGTTTTCAGCATCATAATAGGGTTCAAGGCAGGAGTGATATTTTGGCACATATTTAATGTAAAATAAGATGTATCTTGATACCACCAGAATTATTTACATACACTGGGAAGTTTTAAAATAAGATAGTACTCTTGTGGCTTCATATGAATATGGGTGGAGTTAAAGGTCATTTTAATCCTCTTGGTCATCCATTGACACTCAGAGTCAGATTTGTTTCCCTTGTAACATGGAGATGCTTTGCAATAAGGCACAAGGAGAGACTTTGATTGAATTCATGCAGAAGTAATTGTGGCCTTGAGTAAACCACAATAGTAGCAAGGAAAACTTCTTATAATCTATCAGAAAAACCAGGAACGATGTGCAGTCACTTTCAAAATGAAGATGCAGCACTACACACACATCAGATTGTGCCTGCCATATTTGATGATGACACTAGATGTTATCTACGAGTGCACATACTCCAAGGTGAGCTTATGAACAAGTCATTTCTGTGCATGCCATTATGACCTTGTAGTTTTGTAGCAGCAACTGCTATTCACAAATACACAACCATTTAGTTGTGAAATCAGTCTCGTATCACTGCACAGTGAGGTCACTGAATTCCTGAATATGCCATGTCAGTCTTTTCATCTATGATTAGTTATACGAACTTTCTACCACTGCATCCTACTATTTGCCAAATAAAGCTTTGCCCAAATACTAATGTCTTTCTTTGTCTTCTTTACTAATATTGCAATTGAAAAGTTAATCATGTATTTTGTAAATATCTTTTAAATGATGGGCATTTGTTTTCTCTTCATTTAGCTCTCTATTTATTCAGAAAGTATTTATTGAGGACCAGTCTTGGTGCTACATACTGCAGATAGAGTAGAAAGAAGACAAACCCTTGCAAAGACCTTGTTTTTGGATGCTCCATGCTTGCTATTTAGTTTTAAAAAGAACCTGTGAATCAGATTGATACTGTTACTCAGAAAACTGGGCTCTACTCTCTACAACATTTATACCATGTGATCATACTGAAACTTGAAAAATCATAACTTCTGGTACTGCTAATCTTCTATCTCATTTTGAAATGGATATAGTATTGGTATCATTTTTTTCTTCCAGTTCTTGCTGTTTTGCTTCTCAATACATTATGCCAGAGGAAATGCTATATCTTTATCTTCTTATGGACACTATCTTGGTTATTTTTCTCTCATTACTGAGACAAAATACCTGACACCCAAAATTAAGAAAGGAAAGGTTTATTTAGCTTACGGTTTGTGAAGGTTTCAATCCATATTCAGCTGTCTCCAAGGCAGGGTGGCATGGCTGAGGGGGCAACTGTTCATGGCGACTGCTGCGGCAGATACCAAATGCGACCAGAGCAAAAGGGCAAAAGGAAAGAGTGAGCCTCTTTTCCTTCTTTCTATTGTATGCAAAATACCTGCCCCAGTGTGGGTGCAGCATTCACACTGCCAATCCTAGCACTAGACAATAAATCAATCACACGCTCTAGATTCAGTCATCTTTGAAAGGTCTACCCCCCATGTCGCATGAGGCTTCAAGGGGACATTCAGATGCAAAGCATAACATTCTGCCCTTTGTTCCCCAAAGACTTGTGCACATTCCTTTATGCAAAAGGCATTCACTCCATCTGCAAGAGTTGCCAAAGTCTTAAGAGTTTCATCATTGCTGAAAGTCCAACTCTCAAGTTTCCTCTGAGATTTAAGGCAAACTCCTGACTGTGAGCCCCTGTACAAATGAGAAGAAAGTCAAACACTTTCAACATTTAAGGGCACAAGACAAACATTTCCATTCCAAAAGTTATAAACAGAAGGATACAAAGAATTGGGACAAAAGCATGTCCAAACTCCAGCAGGGCAAACTGAAGTCCTGCAGTTCCATGTCCAGATTCTTAAGCAATCTGTGGCAAGTTGTGAGCTCCAAAAGGCTTTTGTGACTCTGCCCCTATGGCACTTTTAGTGGTTGTAGCTCCTATGGCTTCTCTCACAGGCCAGCTTTGCTCCCTCCTTCAAGGTTTCCTTAGATGATGCATGCTCCTGGCTTTTCCAAACCCTTCTGGGGTCTCCACTGAACCATTGGCTTCACGCTCACAGCTTTGCAACCTGTCCTCTCAGAAGCACACTGCCTGACCTCCCAGATCTTCTGAAATCAGGATGGAAGTCTTTTTAACCTCAGAAATCTTGCATTCTGTATGCATGTAAAACCAGTGCCATATGGATGATGCCAAGGCCCACTGTCAGTTGGAACAATAGCTAAACTTTCTTCTCTCTTAACTGTAGGGGTTGAGTGCCTGAATCACTGGGCACTCTGAGTCCAGTTATGAGGAACAAGTTCTCTATGCTGCTGCCATTCTGGAACCTGGTGTGACCAGTGCCATTCTGGAATATAGTATGATTCCCGCCATTCTGAAACATGGTGTTCTGCAGCTTTCTACTCAACTCTGTCTTTGTGGTTCATAACTTTATTGGAGCTTCCTTTCTGGCCAAACTCACATTTTAAATCATCCTGCTGTGCTCTTTTCTGTTGATTCACAACATAAATCTGGCTAACAGTCACCAACCAGATGCCAAAAGTGACAAGAGCAAAAGGGTCAAAGAGAGGAGCAAGCTGCTTTTGCTCCCTTATATTGTATGGAAGCTACCTGCCCCTGGGCAGGTACAGCACATACACCACCAATCCCAGCACTAGACAATGAACTAATCACAAACTCTAGATTCAGCCATCTTTGAAAGGCCTGCCCCTCATGACCACATGAGACTTTGAGGGGACATTCAGATGCAAACTGTAACAGACAACTTCTACCTTTATAATTTTTGTAATAAAGTATAAGTTGCTTGAAGATAAAGACCAAGTTTTCATTTATCTTTGTTACTCTATCACTTGCTTCTCTTTGCATAAGACCTGATGAAGTCCTGCACTTGCTGTTACCTTTGCCTGAAACAGTCATATCACAAATATCCCATCCCCATGGCCCTCTGCCTTTGCCCTTTACATGTTTCAAATCAAAGGGGTTTACTGTAGATACTTAAATTAGCAGTGCCCATTCCACTAGTATTCCACTACCACTCATACATACCTGCATTCTCCTTACTCTGATTTAATATTCTTCAGAACATGTCTTACTACCTGACATGCTTACTTGGTTTCAGTCATGAAAGAACTCCCAAAATAAGGAACATTGTCTCTTTCATTCACTATTTTTATTTATAGTACCTGGAAAAGTGCCTAGAATCTAGTGGGACATTCAATAAATATTTGTGGAATGAATAAATCAGTGAAAGAATGAATATCTGTTATAAATTCATGCATATCATATACTGGCTAACAAAACAAAGAGTGTGTGATATTTTATCACCGTAATACCTACAGTGTTTCTCCTAATGGTAGATGATCTATCATTGCTGTGTCTCTGGGATATGACATGGCTCAAAGTAGCAAAAACTTTGTTGGCAACCATTGAACTTATGTGATGAGTTAATTACATAGCTGCAGACAGAGAGGAGTGAGTCATCTCATTTCTAGTGTGATAGATGGACTTCAGATAAGTCAACATATTTCCAAAATTCTGCCGTAGCATCATCCTCTTCTTTAATAAATGAGACAGTTGCTTTGGAATTGATAGCTAATGCCATGCACATCTTGCTAAACCAGAGTAGATCATTCCTATTAGTAGTTCCAATCCCATGTGGCCCAATTACTTTCTTCCATATTTAAGCTTCACTGCCAGCAAAAGTGCTTAAATCCCATGCTACAATTAAACAGATGCTGGCAAACTTTCAATGAATGTGTCTAATCCTACATCGAATCTCTTTTCCTTTATTTTTCAGCAACTGTCTATACATCAGTGATAGCTTACGTTTACCCAGATGTTCAGGCCAGAAGCGGGAATATCATCTTTGACTGCTCTCTCTTGTTCAGCTTCATAATCTGGAAGTTCGGCTTACTAAGTCAACTCTACCTTGAAACTGTTTCAACTTATACAAAAATTACTTCAAGCCATCAACTCTTGTGTAGATTACTACATTTCTTCCTCACTAGTTTTTCTGCCTCTGTCTTATTTCTTTCCCGTGCATTCACCTTACAGAATACAAAATGTTGTTGTAAAAATACAAATCTATGTTGGCATTTTTTTCTCTTTGGGATGGAGTTAAATTCTTCAATGTGCATGAAAGACCATTCATGCCCAGGCACCTAACTCATTCTTCAGCTTCCCATCTCATCTCCATCTACGAGAATTCTGGATCACATGGGAAACTGTGCTCCTTTTGACTCAGGACTGTGTCCAGCCTATTCCTTATACTCTAAAAGTTCTCTCCCAGTTGGGTGCAGTTTATTCCACCCTCCAGTTTCATTTTGAAGTCTATGTCTGTCCAGAAAAGCTTTTCTTGATACCCTGAGAATTAGGTACCTTTCATGTCTGTTGATTTATTATGCTACATTTGATTTTGCCATAGGATTTATCACACAATACTGAAATTATGTAGTTGCTTTGCTTTTCACCCAATAACCTACACAGTGTTTGACAGTATAGGTTCAGCTTTATTGGTTGAATGAATAAGTCCTTGGCAGCAATGAAAGTGTTTACAGGAATGGAGGTGGGATGGGTTAGGATATATCTCTATGTTGCACCTCAACAGAAGACCTTTTAGGAAGTTCAGATTTCTTAAACCAATTAGGGACTTTTGAATATGGAAGTGTGTGATTTTAAATGTTACTTTATTTCAAAGCCAATTCATGCTGATCAAGAATTAAATTCCATTATAGAAGCAAGTGTGTATGTTCATATGAATATGAAACAAGATTTATTTAAGGTATTGGGCTGTTACTTTCAGCAGGTGTGAAGTAAACATAGTTTTTAACCTCCTCAAATGCAATTAAATAGTGTGGGGAAATCATTGATTAAGATTGCATCTTCACTTAGCCTCTTCCACCTGAAAAGTGCTGATTATTAGATATGTGACAGCCCCAGAAAATGAAGAACAAATGTAAGTATAATAAGCATTTAGTCCTGATGCTATGAAATTTTAAAGTGATGTCCTTTAAAGGTAGGTTTCATTTATATTTTTTGATAAAGATGAAATTTTTTTCAAGATAATATATAGTTTTTATAGCCACTTGCATTCTTATATTAACATTTTATCTAGCTGTTGAAGTTAATTTATCTACATCTTTCACCTTCACTGATATGCCACAATAAGTTCCAACTAAATTAAATATGAACTAAAATACAGGAGTACCTTAGTTTACAAACTTATTTCTTTCTACAATTCTGATCACAGAATTTTTTCCATGTTTCTATTTCCAGCCAAAAAGAAATAAGAAAGAATTAAGTTCATGAATCAATGTACCACTGTAACTGAAAAGAGAATTGTACATCCAAGTCATAGTTGATTCTGAAGCAATAAAAGATGATACAAGTGGAAATTAATATAATTTCATGAAATATTAAACATATGCAATTATATGTAATAATTACACATATAAAATTAAAAATATAGAATTAGAAAACCAAATAAAACAATGGCAATAAATAAAAAGAATTCAAAGCATAAGAAATATATACAACTAGTAACACTCAGGTAGGAAAATGAATTAAAAATATTCATGTGATAAAAATATAAAAAAAAACTAGCAAATCATATAAGTAATAATGATATTCATGTGAAATTTTATAGAACTGATCTACTTTACCTAACCTTTTAGCCATGGCACACTTAAATGCTAGCAATACTGTCCTGTGTTTTAAAAATATACATTTATATTTGTATATATGTATGCATACATATATGTATTAATATTACCTGGGTGTGGTAATGCATACTTGTAATCACAGTATGTTGAGCGGCTAAGACAGAACAATAGCAAATTCAAGGGCAATCTGGGTAGTTTAATAACGTAGCATGATCATGCCTCAAAATAAAAAATACTGTGAAGGTCATGGATTTGATCTTCAATGCTACAAAATAAATAAAATAAAATAAAATGTGCATTTATATATGCTAGTTTTTAACTGCTTTTCCAAAAGTATGCTTAAAACTAAACAGGAGAACTTACTGATATTTTAACACTATTCAAATATTTCATGGGGAAGAACAAGAAGGAAACAAGAGTCAGGAAAACACTGGGAAAGAATTATAATTCTTATAAAAATGTATTTCAAAGTATCTGTAATTGCAGTTGTGTGGTAATGACACATGAAGGGACTCGACAAGTGAAAGGACATGGAAGGCAAGAAATAGAAATGTACACAAAAATTTATTACATGATAATTATAGCATCTTTGGAGCATCACGGAGCAAAGAGATTTCTTAATTTATGATTGTGGGACATCTTACAGTGATTTTTTTTCTTTTTTCTTTTTTCTTTTTTTTCTATTTTCTTTTTTGGTACTGGGAATCAGACTTAGGGCCTCGTGCTTGCCAGGCAGGTGCTGCACTGCTGAGCTACATCCCCAGGCCATCTTATAGTGATTTGGAAAAATAAAATTAATTATATGCTTCAAACAATACATATACCACAGGTGGCAAAAGAGGAAAGGAAAAAATATACATTCATCCACTAATCTCTTCAAAAGAAATCCTAGAAGGATATATTAGAAATAAGTGCAATTGATTTCCAAAATACAATGTGTGGCAATGGAAATATACTAATATAAAAAGAATGATACCTCTTTAAGTCTACTTTTATGTAGTATATTGTCCTTTAGAGTATACATGAAGACACAAATAAATAAAAACAAGCAGAATGTAGAGGGAACCCAGTTATCTAACTGATATATCTAACTGTGTTACACATGAACAATATAACCACACTAGAGGAGGAAGAGAAGAAAAAAACTTAAGTAATTTTGGAAAATAAAATTGTGACTGTTTACTACACATGAATGTTGTACTCTAGTTAGTAAATTTGTTCTTATAAACGTATTAGTTACTAATGTTTTGTGGTCCTGATATAATGAATTCAGGGCCTTCTCACTGAACTGTATCTTCAGTCCTTTTTTAATTATTTTTATTTTGAGACAGGTTCTTGCTAAGTTAATGATAATAAATACAATATCAATAAATATATTGATAATAAGACCCTGATAAAAGTTACAAATAAGAAAAGAGGAAAAGCTAGAATGAGTCTTCTTATAGTGAAATCATATCAGGGGTATAATTATGAACTCATAGATTTCAATATATAGACATAATGTTAGACATAGAAATACAGATATGTATATGTAAGTATCCATACCTGTATTTCCTAGCTGTCTCCACTCAAAAATCCTATGAGAAAGAATTTCCCAGTACTAATGACATCACTTAACATTTGGATCTTAATTTCTAAATATTAGCTTCCAATTTAAGAAACCAAAGTCCAGTCACAAAATATCTGATTGCTGTGCTTGGAGGGAGGAGGGTGAGAAAGGACCATATTGTGGTGTCAGAAGTAAGGAAGTGAGAGAGGCATCTGGAAAGGATTCAGCAGCCAATTTGAGCAAACAACGAATGGCAAATAAGTAAATATATAGATGCGGGCAAAAGAAACAGTAGTTTCTACACTATGCTATAACCACAAAATGAAATAAATGTTTATGAGTCTCAACTTATGTAAATGAATAAGTAAAAGAATAAATTCATAAAGGAGAAGCAGCTATTCCTCAAAGTAAAATTTCAGCAAATAGTCTAAATGGAAAAATGAAAATAGAAAAGTCACCATTAGTCAAAAAATATGTAATATTAATTACAGGAAAGAAATCTCAATACATGTGGAAATTAATAGGTGAAATATAATGTGAAAAAGGAGATTTGAATAGTGTCAATGTATTTTTAAATAAAATACTTCTTAATTATTAAAGAGATGAGAGTGTGGGGGGTGTAGCTCAGTGGTAGAATACACAAGGCTATGGGTTTGGCCTGTAATGTCATTATAAATAAGTAAGGAGAAGTTAGTAACTTCACTGTGAAGTCACTGGGCAGGCACGCTGTTAATTAAGTGGTTGGAGGTAATATTCTTAGTCATAAGACACAGTGACATCATGTATCACACTTGAGAAGGGCACTGCTTTATTTCTGTGAAGTTTCTGCCACATGCTTATCAGATACTTGGGAAAGGGATGATAGAGAAAGGGAGGGAAAAGGGGTAGCTATTGATAGTAGTTGGACACTGCCATCATGGTTAAAATGCTGATCGAGATATAGAGGGAGTAAGTAGAGTGTAAGAAAAACTGTGAAACCACAGAAATTAAAAATCGATGTGGGATGTGAAGCAGTGGGTGCCAGAAAACAGCAGATGGAGGTTACAAAAACACATTCAGATTGGTGGGCTATGCATTAAGTGGGGAGTTTTACCATGTATTTACTACAGCGTGCACTGGAGAAGATAAAGACTTTTTCCTGCTTTAAAAATGCTTTAAATATTTTTGAGAGACACATAGTATTTGTATATAGTTATAAGGAACAATATGAAGTTTTGATTCATTTATACATTGAGTAGTGGTCAACATATGGTAATTAACATATCCATCATCTTAAACTTTTATCATTTCTTTACGGTGAATACATTCCAATTACTGTCTTCTAAATATTTTAAGATCTATAATATATTACTCTTAATTATATAAACCATGCTGTACCATAGAACACAAGAACATATTCCTCTTTTAGTTCTCCTAGCAAACAGAAACATTTTATTTATAGTGAGAAGTATCTACTAACTTTGAAAATCTGTCAGTTCATAAGTGCAGCCTGGCCAACTGTGTAGCATATCCTTCCTGAAATCTTTTATGATTTTTTATTTTATTTTTCCTTATTCTATCACTGGGGTCAGCTAATCAAATTGTATGCTCAGAGAGACCAGTTGTAACCTGATGACATGCACATGAGCAAGCAACTCACCTTGAAACATTCGCCTTTGGGACACCTGGGGCCACTGTGTGAAAAGTCCTTTCACCCTAATTTATGCTTTGCACTTAAAAGCCGCCCTTTTTTTTCTATATCACTGGATTGCTTTTTTAGCTGAATTGACCAACTGGAAGCAGCAGTGTCTCTGATATGCCATGAGAGAAACCTCTAGAATGAGCTGCAGTCTCACAGAATGATCCCTGGGTCCCGGACACATTACCACAAAAAGTATTCTATTTAAAACACTAGAAAGAATTTCCATGAGTTGTCACTGTTACATTATATTTAAACGTCAAAAAAATGACAAGTGTGTTAGAGATGAAATTAAATTTAAGGACCTATTTGAAATTTAGGAGATTGAGTCAGTGTTAGTTGATATACAAAATACAAGATTTATTATTTCTTCGGTAATGTAACATATTCTGACTGGCTACTGGGGGCAAAATTTCTTCCGAAATATTTAATATGTAAAATAGAATATGGTATTTGGGAGGGAAAGGTCTTTAGCAATATGGTAAATAATGTATCTGTGCATTTTCAAATCATAGTTTTCGTTGATGTGTATATTATGTACATAGTTTCCAATCAGTTAAAACTTATTTCTTCTTAGATATCAACAAAATATTTATTATTTTCCTTCACTATGATAATACAGTTCAATTAAAATAATAAAAACATGCATATATGCATAACTGTGTAAACATAGTCATACGGATATCAATATATGTATTCCCAGATATTGATCACGTAATGCTTATTCATACTGTTAAAATAACCAGTATCATCTCAAACCAAAACACTTTTTCAGCATGTCTAATGTATTTGAATGATGACAATACTCAATTATTTCCTGTGTTTTACATTTATTTCTAGTAAGTCTCCACAGTTTCAGATTTCTTCAAATTTGAAAGAACATTCGCATGAATTTTCTATCGCTTTTACTAAAATCATGCAACTTAACAGACATTAGTAGTAATCTATCTTGCACACATATACGTATACATATGCAGATATATATGTAAACCTACATACATGTAATCTTTCCCTTTCTTCCACTTATAGTTTGTGCTGTCATTGTTTGATTATTTGATCATTTTTTATGCCTAGATCCTGTAACCTGAACACCACTTCTAAGATAACAATATGGAATGTATTAACTAGTGTTGATTTCTTATTGTTTTTGTTTTTTTGAAATTCTGTATTATTTCTATCCTCTTTTCTGTTTTGTTTTTTAAAATAAAAAAATTTTCAAAACTAAAATCATTCAACTTAGCAGGAAGAAACAACAAGAAAATACTAATGCAAATATTAAAAAACAGCGTAATGTTTATTATTTAAGCAACGATTTTTGTTTTGACCTGGGACGGTATTCTTAATAAGTTTGAATACTTTTTAAAAGATGTCCTATGTTTTTGAAAATACAATATTATTTTCAAAGGAATCTTGCTGAATTTCTTTTTGCTCAGTTCCCTGCCCTCAAACCTGAATATTTACCAAATGGAAGAAATGATAAAATAATTTAAAAATGTATAACAATATAACTGACTATAGGTAAAACTCAATATTTAAAATGATGTTATCACCAGTACTGCTGTTAATTTTACTCCAACTTTTTTTAAATTTTATTTTACTGTGATAAGAAACTTGTCACTGTACATGAGATTTATTTAACAAATTTTAAATATGCAATTTGTTATTGTTGGTTATTTGTGAAATGAACAAATCTCTAGAGCTTATTTATTTTAACTAAAGTTTATTTTAACTAAAGTTTAACTAAAAATTCATAATTATTCTCACCTTGCAGGCTTCTTTGATTTTATGAATTTCATTTTGTTAGATACAACATATAAATGGAATCATGTAATATAGTACTTGTCTTTCTGTGTTTAGCTATGTTGTCTTATTTAGTTTGACACAATACCCACAAGGTCAATCCATATAGTCCTATATTTCAGACTTATATAGATTATATTGCCTTGTATGTGCACATTTATACACACACAAGCACACATGTGTGTGAATCTGCACACACTATTTCCTTTACCCATCATCTATTGATGGACATTTGTGATGAATGGACATTTTAGTATTGTGAGTACTGGTGCAGTGAACTCTGTATATATTGAAGTATAGAAAATGCAAAGTTATGCATCTGTATGGAAAATAGTATGGAAGTTCCTTAAAAATTAAAGATAGAGATGTCATGTAATCTGACAATTCCGCAACTGGGTAGATATCCAAAAATTTTAACTCAGGATATATATATATATATTCCCAAAAGTGGAACTGTCAGGAAACATGTAGTGCTACCCATACTGTACCTCATAGCAGCTATGCAATTTTGCATTTTCACCAAAACTATGCCAGATTTCCAACTTCTCCACATCCTCTGAACTCTTGGTTTTATTATTAAATAGCAGCCATCCTGACTATTATGTGGTAACATCACATGTGATTTTGATTTGCATTTCCTTGATAATTAGTGACAATGAGCATTTTTTTCATGTACCTGTTGTCTGCCAAGTTGGATGAAATTTCTATTCAAGATCTTAGCATATTTTATTTGATTATTAGTTTTTTTATTATGTTGTATGATATATATGTAAGTTTTGGATATTAACTACTTATTAGGTACATTTCTTATGAACATTTTATCCCACTTCATAGTTTTCTTTTCACTCTGTTGGTGATTTCCTTTGTTATGGTATTGACATAATGATAGACATCTAGACCATGAAAGATAACACAGAACCAAGAAATATATCTATACATATATCAAATTACATTTCAGCAAGGGTACAAAGATCAATTGATTATACATCAAACTAAAAAGCTTTTACACAACACAGGAGACATTACCCTTCCTAACACTGAAATATAAAATATATTCAACAGTAGATAATTTGTACTAAAATATATTGCAATAATAAAAATACATGTAAATGCAATGTAAGATAAAAAGTTTCCAGAAAAACTTTTAACACTGAAAATTTTATGAATGATAAAAACCTTTAGTGCAAAAAAGACTTTTTGGCTTTGCAGGAAATCTTTCCTAACTGCAATTTTTATTACTATCATTGTTATTTTTAAAAAATCACAGTAACTCTAGAAAATAAATCACAAATGTAGTTTTAGTTAAAATGTTACTGGAAAAACTCATTTTCTATTTATTAGGGCTTATAAAGCTATGAACTTAATTATGAAGAGCTATATTTGCATCTTATTTATCCAAGTTTTACATTTAATTATGTCATTGTGTCAGATAATTAAAACTAAACTCATGATGTCAACTTTATTTAATTAGATTACATCTCTATGTACATACAAGACATTTAAGGATTCTTCTCACACTATAGTATACTAATGTATTTGGAGGAAGAGAATGATCTTTGGCCATCCAGGCCTTAGTTCAAATTTCAAGGTGCCAACAACAACACTTCTGTGAACCTTGATAATGGGCATGGGTAAATTTAAATTTCATTTTCCTAGAGTGTAAAATATAGTTAAAGACTTAACTCATAAGATTTGTAGAGAATTCAATAAAATAGATGCAATATCAAGCGAAGAACCTGTTTTTGTTTTCAAAAAGATGTGAATGATTGGATGAAATTCAGTTGATACTAAGAATGTGAATGTGTTATATTTTCATTCTGCACTGCAATTGCTTTTATTAGAAAAGAAAAAGTAAAATAAGCAATAAAAACATCTCAGAAGTATATGTAACAAACATTTTTCCAAGCCAAGTTATTAAGCATAATTAATTAAAGGTCGTAACTCCCAAGATAGCCATTACTGAGGAAAACATAATTATTATAAAATTCTGTGCAGTTTAAATTTATATACCTACTTGTTGCCATACATAGGTTCTAAAGACAGTGTATGAAGGCAAGAACAAAATTGTTCCTCCAAATGATACAGCATCTTTGTACTTTAGTTCGTCAAACTTTTGACCATTTTATAGATACCGATTTTGGTTTCTGTCTGTAAACTCTCATTGAGCAGGCAATTATGAATGACTGGAATAACATTAGTCTTTAAAAATAAAATACTTTTATGTGAAAAGCTATTTTTACAAGCTACTATAAGATGAAATCATATGGAGGGTGATAAAGGGAACTGGAAGGATGTGTTTTCAGTTAAACACTGATTAATTATGCTCTAGGTCTCAAACATTACAGGTAAAGTGGTTAACACTTTTTTAAGATTTAAAACTTGCCCTTAAGGTTTAAAATCAGGTAGGACCTGAGGCTCAGTTCCAATCTGAGTTGGCAGCTTCTCAAAATTATGATCTCATGTAAGTTATTAAAATCTTTCTAAAATGTTCTTTCCCCCCAGTGAAAATAGGAATAGGAATACCAATACTTTGTAAAGGAATACCAATACTTTGTAAAGATGTAAGAATCAAATATTAAATGCTGCGAAGATAACAGGTAGGAAATAAATGTCAGGTATCTTTGTCTTTCTCTTCATCATAGTGTTTTGGGAAAATCTAATTTAAAATTAAGTATGTGGAAATTTATATATCAATGTACAGTTGTAAGGAATTCTTATTATGACTAATGTGAAAAATAGGTTAATTTATTCTTATTTATCCCGATGGTAGGCAAAAGCCAATGAATACACATTTTGGTGTTTGTGCCTCTGCAGCCAAAATCTCATAGATATTAGAAAGTAAATTGGATTTTTTTTCCATGTGAAAAAAGCTGATGTACCTAGTTTATATTAAATCATCTCAAGTAGAAACTCTACGAATGAAAATAAAAGTGTTACTGTAGTCAGATAATGAAGATAAAGAGGGAAATGAAAGGATCTATAGTTATCCTCTTATTCATGCTGAATCAGTCCTTTAATTCGCTAATTTTTTAACTAAATTTATAGCTAATTTTTATAATATGAAAAACCACCATAGATATGGAAAAAGCATAAAATAATGGAAATGCTCCTGTTAGAGGCATGATAATTACATCAGTTCAAATTTACTTCTCAAAAAATGATTGTCTATCACATCTTTATGCATAACATTTTTTTTTTGTAAACTGGCAAGTTATAATTATAGAACTTTGTGGGGTATATACTAATGCTGTGATTTATTAATACAATGTAGAATAATTAAATCAGAATAATGAAAGCTAGTTAACATATTAATTCCCTCAAATACTTAACCCTCTTTGAGGCGCCCATTTGAAATTTACTCTCAGCATATTTGAAACGTGTAATGATATTATTAATTCCTTTCCCAGTACTGCAATAGAACTAAAAATAATGCTCTTGTTTAACTGAGATTTTGCACAATCCTCATTCCCCCCATACCCTAGCTTCTGTAACCAGCACTATACTCTGTGCTTCTATGAATTCACTTGGCTTGTGTACCACATAAATGTGAGAGCATGCAGTAATTCTGTCTGTGCCTGGCTTATTTCATTTAGCATAATGTTCCCCAATCCCATCCATGTTGTTGAAAATGGCAGACTTCCCTTTTGTAAAGCCTAAATAGCATTCCATCGTGTATATATACACCTTTTCTTTACCCATTCATTATGTTGATAGATTTAGGTTGATCCCATAACTGGGCTTTTGTGAATAGTGCCACAATGAACATGGGCTGCATGATTTTAAAATTGCGTTCCTTATTCCCTTTACTGTATCTACTAAATCGTTTTCATATAGATCTTGGTTTTTTTAATGAAAAGCTTTTTAATGAATGAACTATGAATAAATCATTGTAGTACAGATTTTAAAAGTACATTTAGCTTCAGACCATTCTTATTTTTTTTTGGCACCAGGGATTGAACTCACGACCTTGCGCTTGTCGGGCAGGCGCTTAGGCCGCTGAGCTAGATCCCCAGCCCTGGTTTTTGAGACAGGGTTTCACTATGCTGTTCAGGCTGGCCTTGAACTCACTTTGTATTCAGGCTGGTCTCGAACTCACAAGGATCCGCCTGTCTCAGCCTCCCGAGTGCTGGGATTACAGGCGTGAGCCACCACGCCCGGCTCAGACCATTCTTCATACTAGTAAAGCTCAAGAAGTGTAAGCACAATGTAAGAAAGCATGAAGAAAATACTTTTATAAATTCTTTATAAAAATACTTTCATTATTTAAAAAAATTTTATAAAAATACTTTTATAAAAAAGTCTTATAAAATACTTGTATGAATATCGTTTAGAAAAACTAAATGTTGCTGAGTGTTTTTAAATATATGATGAAATGTGGAATTTCATGCAGGATATATGAAATTTATATTAATTTTTAAAACTATGTAAAACTCTCCTAAGAAGTCATATATATATTTTATAATACAAAAAAGTATTAACTACATTTAATCGAAAACACTTAGGCACATACTCGAAGATAATTTATAAAATGAAATCATTTGTTAAAATAATAGGGTTATGGAGATTTACATTATTTTCTCTAAGGCTTTTTGTAAAGGAAAACAATGCTTAATTAAAAAAATTCTACCATGCCTTACACATTTCAATTTTGCTTGCAAATTTTTGTTCTTTCTTGTATAATCTGTGGGGGATAAAGCTTTCAATCAATCTCAAATTTTTCTAATTTGTACAAGAAGCTTTTAAATTTGAGATTGTTGTTAAATTAGTAGGATAAGATAGTTAGGAATTATTAATTAATATATGCTAATTAAGAACACAACATATTTTAAAAATGAATATGCAGAGCCAAAATGGAAAGACAAAGTAGCTTGAGGCCATTGAAGTAACAAAAGTACAATTTACAAATATAAATCAAGTTCTCAGAGGACCAGGGGGAGTACAGCTGCAAGGAGAGGATTATATGCAACCTGGCATGCTTTGCAATTTCTAATCCTTAGAAACTAAGGTCCTTCAGTGGGTACAGCTGTGCTAAGTTAATTTTGTTATCACATAGAAACCACTAAACTTCTACAGGACTTGAGGCAAAGTCCATGAGATATAGGTTTTGCAAAGTATTTGGGGAACTTGTATTTGAGAGTGGATGGAATTTATGTGTCAACTTCCAAATTTAAATTTATGGACATATGAATATTTAGTGTTTGATATAATAGTAAAAAGATTTTTGTTTCTCAAGAATTGGTGATCTCAAGATTATTTTAATAATGTTAAGCTAACTAAATTTAATAATGTTAAACTAAAACTATCTTAACTATTTAAACATTTTTGAAGAACCAAAAAAATTAGTAATTGAGACTCAATTTAGGTATAATTTTATATAAAATTTTTTAGGTATAATTTTATATAAAAGAAATTTTGCTACATAATATGTGTTTTAAAATTAGACTTATTCAGTTTTTTAATGTCTAGAGGTCTGATAGAACTTTTAAATCATCTTGTTGACTGCTTCCCTACAAAAAAGTTAGGCAAATCCTCATCACAAGATACCATCCTGCCACAAAGCTGCCACTACCTCGATCAATGACTGAGTTTGCCACTAATGCATTATCAGATGTAAGACCTTAATATAACCTATTATGAGACAACATTAATTACATTATAAAATGTAATTGATTCACATGTAGTTAATACATTTTAGAAGAGTAATTAATTATTTAGAATTATGCTTCTATTATGCTTCTAACTTCCATGAGGCTTCACGTCTGAAACACCTTTTAAAATGCAGCAGCACTAGAGAAAGTTTTCCCTTTGCTCGGTTACTTATACATGTTGTTCCCTATTGAAAATAAAACCTTATTACTGTTCATCTTTCTATTTTTGTTTTGAGGGCCAAGAAGCCCTCAAAAGAAGTGTTTCCTTCTCATTAACTGTCAAGTGAATAATACAACAAATCAGATCAAGAAGAGATCATTCACATCAAGACAAAAGGATCAGAAAAAGGCAGCACAGGAACTACCAGGTTTTGGCAATTGTTAAACTATAGGCTATACAGTGGTCTCCTTTATCTGCCGGGCTGCATGCTAAGATTCCCCCAGTGAGTGCATAAAACCATGAATAGTATCAAATTATATGTGTAGTATGTATTTGTCTGTATCACAAAGTCTAATTTATAAATTGTGCATGTAAGAGATTAACAAGGACATAATTAAATTGGCCAACTATAATAATATACTGTAATAAAAGTTATATTCTTGAAGTTTCTCAAAATATGTGATTTGTTAATTGCACTATAGTAACATTTTCAGACTGTAATTGTCTGTGGGCAACTGAAACCATGGAAAGCAAAAAAACAGATAAAAAGCAATTACTGTATTTGGGTAGGAAACAGGCAGAAAAGATGTGAAGCAATGTAATTCTCTACTAGTTAAGATATGCTATGCTTCAATAACAAAAAGATTCAAGCCCCTGTAAAGAAGTGAACTGTACAGTGAATTTTCAAGTCAAGAGTCTTCTCCTCAAATTGTTTTCATGGGCCTAGGACTCTTTCCATCTGTGGTGCTACCATCCTAGAAAACATTGCTGTCATCTTACTTCAGGTAGTAGGGGGAGGAAAAGGTGTGTGTGTAAGGGGACATATGTCAGGCCTGAAAGTGGCCCACATTTCCTTTACTCAGTGTCTATTGGAAAGGGCTTAACCACTCAGCTGCAATAGTCAATTGAATAATACAACAAATCGGATCAAGAATAGATTATTCACACTGAGAAAAAAGGATTAGAAAAAGGCAATACAGGAACTATCTGGTTTGAGCAATTCTTGAACTATAAGACACTCAGTGATCCCCTCTATCTGCAGGACTATATGCTAAGACCCCCCAGTGCATTCTGAGATTCATGTAAGGTCAAGAAATACAGAACTAAGTGCAGAGGAGGAGGAGAATGGATATTAGAAGACTATGTCCCAAATATTAAAACAACAATTAAAAATAAAATAGTTATGCATAGTAAAAGGCATAATTTTTCTGCAAGACAATGACAATCAAGTCTCTGTTAATTTCTTGTCCTTAATTATAGCCTTGCATTTTTCCACTGATAGAACTTTATCTGTGCATGGAGAGTTTTCAGAATCCACTGAAGGATTCCAGATCAACAGGACAACATTCTATCATGTGACTCACATTTCCCCTAAGTCTTTTAACAATATGAAAAAAGTGTGATTAAAAAAACTTCTATTTACATAATCAAATAAAACAATTTAATTATTTATACTTCATTTGGTAATGTAAACACTTCAAATGACATTCAGTGATTTTAGTTGTAACTGAATTCGCAACTTCCTTAATTTTAATAATTGTAAAAGATAATACAGCAGTTAAAATAAAACATTTAGTTTCCTAGATTAAGATTTTTCGCAGTCAGAGAAAACATAAAACATCTGTGCTGTTGCTGAATGTGACCCCGTTTCTAATGACTCTGTTTCGAAAGTAATTGGTAGACCCTTTCTCAGAAACCCAGAAACTGCACACTCACTGTAAGCAGAGCACTGTGTGTCACTACCAGCAGGTCAGTGAACTCCAGCACTATCCCTAGAGAAGAATACTTTGTATTTAATATCAGCACTACTTTCTCCAGACATGTCCTACTAAGAGGTTCCATCACTTAGCAGAAAAATCTGTATGCCAGCAAGGGCAAAAATTATGTAAAAATGGAAAACGATTAAAAAATTCACACTCAGATGGCTGGTAATTCGGTCTTTAACTAGCAATGATGCTATATTATAATGTAAATTACTTCGATGCCTTACTTTCAGAAGAAATTGTTCTCACTTTTTATGACTTGACAGGCACTTGCTCTAATCCATAAAAGAAGAAACTGACTCTGCCTTTCCCTACTATCAGCAATTCTTAGCATTCTGTTTCACATAGATGTTTATTTTACCAAAGCCCTCCATGGTAGTTTATTTGTTGATCAGCAGAATATCCATGACTAATATTTCTCCCCATAGTTTGAAAATGAAGTTAACAGTGTCTTTAACTTCATAGAATCAGAATTTCAGAAATGCCAAAATGAGCATGTTCTATCCCTTTTCAAACTCATTTTTCCATTTCAGAACATGACAAACCCCATAACAAGTAATTTTGTCATGTGACTATAAACAAACATATTAACTAATAAATTGGAAAAAAAATGTAAGTGGGAATAGAGTCTTACCTGAGCCACTCTACCAATTGTCTTCTTAGAGAACACTCAATGATAAGCCTTTAGAGAGTGAATGAGAGTAAAGCAAAAGCTTCATGGTGTCTCCTAAAGCAAAATTTTGCCTGGTATTTTCATAATTAATCCAGTGACATACATTTCTGTACTCCTAAAAAGACATTATAAATTAGTGTCTCTTCTTGGGAGAAAGGAATAATTCTTGGAAAGAGAAATATAAATCTCAATGGTAATATATTTTTCTTACAAGTAGCTTTGCAGAAACTCGCAACAAAGAAGAGATATACAGTCAAACTAATTTTGTTCTCTTGAGAAAGAAACGGATCGCTGGTTAACAGTGTAGCAAAATCTAAGCCAAATTTATATACCATGGTTCAACACAAACATATATCTGATATATGGAAAACATAAATGTGTTTTAAAGTTATTTAAGGAGTGTAAGTACCTTTGAAACCATTGCAAAAAAAAAATGCAACGTTATCACGCGAATTTAGAAAATACATATGTAGTACTAAGGGAAATCAACTGAACATTGCCAAGTGTTCACTAGTATAATTATTTTAAGGGATATGATCAGATCCCTACTACTTTTCATAGATGACTGATGCATATAATGGAGTATGACAGTTTAGGCAGAAATACCAATACTCTCGGACTGTAAGCACAATCTTTCTCCCACCTCAGGTTTTGTAAGCTTTGCATAAAGTAATGTCAGCCAGTTTGGCTGGCAGGGTGAATAAATGAATGGGTGCACAGATGTATGTCTGAGGCAAGTGTAGATTTCAGAAATCCTGACATCAGTATTTGTAACAACAGGAAATAATTGCCCTCCCATGATAACGCATAAAGTCAAGAATTAAGCGAATATTTTCAGTCCACCTGACATACGTATGGTGTCATTTTGTTTGTTTGTGATCGTAACAGTTGTTTGTTGTTGTTATTGTTGTTTGTTTGTTTAGCATGTGAGGTAATGCTGTTAAAAAGAGCCCTGAGGAGACTTGTGTTGACTGTTAATATGCTCTGTAAAAGAAGAAATGTACACTTGCCTTTCCATTCCGCTGCTCCCTTGGCAGCTCATTCCTTTGACTTACCAGAGTATTGAAATGGAAAAGATTTGTGCTTGCTGAAGCACCTTGAGCAGAATTCTTGTCAATTTCAATCAACAGTCTACTTAGAAGTTTGGAACCAGCCAGGGGACACAAGGTGAGGAGTCAGGCATGAATGGACTTACATCACACATATGTTGTGGAGCTCCAGACTAAGACATTAAAATGGTTGCAGCCCTTATTGTTAAAAAGTAGGTTTACTTTTAAATTTAAAAGAAAGTTGTCTGTTTACGGTTTAACTGTGTAGTGCTGAACTCTAAAATAGATAAAACAACTTCTCAAGGCATCAGTACAGGTTTTGGCATTCAGGTTTAAAATTAATTGTGAATTTAGCAAGTGTTACATAGTTCTGATTTTCACCCAAAAAGTAGGAATGATTAAATGGAGACCTCCATTTTCCCTGTCTTTCATAGCATGTGTTGAACAGATCATGATATCTATTGGAAACCATCAGAAGAATTTGATAGCAATAGAGTTTCATTCACTGCTAGTCTTTGATGTATCAGGATTTCTGATCTTTGGCGGACATTCCTCCCACCAAACTAATAATGCTTCTTTGTGCATCTATATATTTTAAATTTTGTGAATATTAGAAACAGGTCATTGGACCAACTTGAGCTAAACAACATGCATGTTTAATTATGTTCTACTTTATGGCAGTAGTAGAACTTAATGCTTAGAAATATGACAGTAGGTAGTAGGACATAACAGGCCCTACTTTTTAAATAAACATGTGTGCTTGATTTATTTTGGAAACTAATGAAGAAACCCACAGTATCCATGCCACTTTCCTTCTTGAGTTCCATGAATAAAAGGACATAGGTATAAACCAGCACAGCATTTTCTCAATAAGTGATTCACATGGGCTTTGGTTCTATGAACAGGGCAAGTTGTTGAAGAAAAAGAACCCCAGGTGGTTTACATAATTTTTCAAAGAACGACTGTTGAAATTATAAATGTGGGGAATTACGTGTTCTATACTGCATTTTTACGAGCATTTAATATCCTTTAAAATTGCATTTTCACATGTTACTGTAAAAAAAAAAAACCTTACCAGTTAGTCTTTCACTCAGACTCTTCTATCCTAGGATTCCTCAACAGCAGTACTATTGTACTTTAATTTAAATGTGCTGCAAAATGTACTTACCTGTCATCTGTGGAAAGAATCTCTTCTGATTTTACACACCAAAGCACAAAATTACATCAGGGTGTCAAATTTAATCTTCAGACCAATAGCTTTTTTTTTTTTTTAAAAAACAACAGTATTTTTCTTAAATGAAGCGTAATATTTTAAAATTGTGTGATAGCTTATAAAATTCCAAATTTATGTCTTTTCTGACAATATTTAAAATACAACATTGCTGAACCCACATGTCCCCTTGACAATCACTGGCAGAGGTTCAGTAATTGGCCTCAGACAGCCAAACACCTTCCAGATAGCCAGGAGCTTGGTGCCACCAGTTATAATGGTTGAATTTTGCTCTTTTGTTTTATTTATTTATTTATTTACTTATTTTTGTGGCACCAAGGAGTGAACTCATGACCTCGCACTTGCCAGGCAGGTGCTTAGGCCACTGAGCTAGATCCCTGGTCCTTGTCTTTTTGAGATAAATTCTCACTATTCCATTCAGGCTGGTCTTGAGCTCACTTTGTAGCTCAGGCTGGTCTCGAACTCACAACGATCCTCCTGTCTCAGCGTCCCGAGTGCTGGGATTACAGGCATGAGCCACTGTGCCTGGCTGAATTTTGCTCTTTTGTGTAGTAGACATAGAAGAAAAATGAAAGTCTTTTTTGGAATCCATGATCATATCCAACCTGAGAAATTCTATATTTTTTTGAAATTACAACTTTTTACAAATGTGAAAAGGTACACTTTTGGACTAAATGAAGATTGTGTAAACAAAATATGTCCATATTGAAAAAGCCCAGATTTTTATATTATTAAAGATCAGGGTAAGAAGTGGGCTGCTCAACTTCTCATCCATTTACTTCATTTATTTATGTTATCTGCGTGACTTTTTTTGGCATTTATGTTTTAAATTAATACCTTGATATATAGCTTGGTTTATTCATTGTCAAATGGCCAGCCACATTTATTAGAAGCATGCAAATAGGTATGTAGATCCCAAACCCATCCCATCACAAAGTGCAAGATTGTGCTACAACACAGACTCAGGGTACAGAGTGATCGCCTGCTCCTTTGGTGTACTGACTCAAAGCACCTAGAGCTATCTGGGACACAATATCCTTAGGAATTACCTGAATTTGAGTTATGTGGTGCCTGACAACCCTCAGGCTTTGTTTTAAATAGAAAGAGATGTTGGTTCCAGAAGTCAAGTAGGAATGGCACAGCTTGTCTTGAAGAACACATTTCTATAGACAGTTCTGTAGCGTGTGGTTCTTTTTCCTGGCATTATAGTCTTTTTCCTGGAATTGAGACCTGCTCTCTCTTTCTCATTTAATTGATCACTCTGTGATTTGAATCCTATGTTTAGGAACATTTTTATCTAGCCAGTCAATCTCCTTTGCTAATTTTGGGACCACTTGAGTTGCATGACAGGTCACTCACTATTAAAGCTGGGAAAGTTTTAAATAAATTCTAGTCTTTCTGCTCACATTTGCTTCTGTGAAGTACCTGGGAACCAAGATAGTTCCTCATCTTCCTGTTCTCCTTTCCTTGAATTTTCACTTCTCTTTTGCATCTCTCCTGTATTCTCGTAGACTTCCTAGAGAAATAAACAGATTGAAAGACTCTTAAAATTTAATTTCAATTCTTAGCATAATATTTGCAAACATGTGTTTTGTTGTTTACAAAAATAATCTATGAATCTAAGCTCAAATAGACACATTAAGGAACATTCTATAATTAGATCTGTTCATTAATTCTATGAACATTTATTAATAGTTCAAAGTACTGTACAAAATGCCAAAAATATGTTCCTGCATAAGATCCTGCCCTAGCCGGGTTTACAACCAAACAGAAAAGGAAAGCTTAATTAAACAAGTAATTGCACAAATTACTTATGCAATCATTCACCCTGACCTTTACATTTTCTCCCTTTTGCCTGAAACATTCTTCCCTCCTCCATTCCTATAGCAGCCTAAATCTCAACTTCTCAGTCAGCCATATTAGGCATGAAGGAAAGCTATGGCCTGGAGAGCAAAAACCATTTACTCTTTCTGGAAGTACTTTTCCTGCAATCAAAATAAGGCTTGTTCCTTAACTAGAAATGTATTAAATGTTGACTTTCATAAATCTGCTGCAGGCTCGAACTCACAAAAGAATATATAAAAATCATATATACTGATAATTCTTTCCTATTTTGAAATCATACTGTATATGTAACTATAAAACTATAAAATCTTTCAATATTGGAAAGTTAGCTTGTTTCCAGTTTCCCTCTTCTGCTGTATTATTGGGACAGAATGTCTTTGTACTCTAATCTTTTAGAATCACTTCCCAAAAGTTATCTGATAAGAAAGTTAGGACTCCTCATAAGTAATAAGTTGCAATTCTTATAAGTTGTACCATTTCATGTTTCTATGAGTAATAAAATATGCCATCTTTTCACACTCTTAGCACCATTAACTATTACTTCTTTGAAACCTCTAAGTTCAAAGGCAAAAATAACAAGATTTAATTTTCACTTATGTGCAATTATATTTCAGTTTAGCTATATATCGATATATAATATATACAATGTATATTTTATTAAGTTGTCATAACTGTACTCCATGTTCATTGAATTGCACCAATAAAATAAGTAAAAGTTTAAGTAATATTTAAATTCTTTAATCAAATTAATATACTCCAGACATTTTTATAATGAAATTATGACATCAAGTTTACATTTACATACTTAGAACTTGTCACTTTTGTAAGTGAACCTATTGAAACGAACCTTCTTTCACTTAAAAGATTTTTGTTTAATTAAATTTTAACACTTTTAAGAATATAACAAGTCAGTTTTAGTGAATAACCTCCAATCCACAATTGCTTCTAAAGGAAAGACAGCTGGACTCTCCAACCTGTCAGTGCATTAGGTTGGAGAGAGATACTATCACCGATTAAATAAGAAATAGGGGGAGAAAGCCTCATAATTACGCACAACTGTCTCAGCAGTGAGCAATCATGAGAAAGGAAGTGCTGAAAAAGTACTTGACATTTAAATGTCAATTTAATCAAATTATGCAATTTTTAAAATGTAGTTGAGTGTAATGGGCTCTTTAAATTGTTTAAACCCTGCATTTTTCTAAAATAGTCCAGAAATTGAGCATTTAGTGCCTTAATGTGCCTTTTGAATCAATATCCTTTAAAAAATGATTCACTGAGTTAGGTCAATTACACTTTTAAAATAAAAACATAAATTTTTCTTTATCTTTCAAAATGAATATATAAACATAGATAGTAAAAGGATGATTGAGCAGTGATTACTATAAATAAGGTAATGTTCCAAAGGACAAAATAGAGAGTTCGAATGTGTAGATATCAGGAAACAAATTTATTCATATTTTGAAGACTGCAGTATAAGGATTTTTACATTGTCACTGATTTATTTTCCTTGATTTTAGTGGGAATTAACTTTAACCCTAAGTCCTTCTTTTCTTTTTTTTTTTTGGTACTGGGGATCGAACTCACGACCTCGCACCTACCAGGCAAGCACTTGAGCCGCTGAGCTAAATCCACAGCCCAGTCCTTCTTTTCTGATCTGAATCATTCATTGGACAGAGAATGTATTGCTTGGATTTCCCATTTCACTAGGATATTTTGTGGAACTATGAAAAATAGGTAGACAATGATAAGAGCAGGATACCCAGAGGAATAGTTGATTCCATTTGGTTCTAAATTTCTGTTAAAATTGAGCCCAGGGCCATGAACACATAAGATACACAATATATTTTTCTTTTCTAGATTGACAATCAAATATAATTCCTATGCTGTTGGGGGAAAATAAAATGCTGCATTTGATCACATTGTCACACAAATAATACATTTCCTTATATGTAATTGAGAGCAGGAGATTCAGAAATCAGTATCTGGATTTGAATCTCACCTCTTCTTCGTTCTAGGGGCTTTGACAAGTCTTAGTCTTTTAGGCTTTAGTTTCCTTGTCTGTAAAGTGAAGACTAGAGATACTTTATATAATTTCTATAAGCATTAATTAGAATCTTGTTAAATGTTATAATACATATAAAGTAATTAGAACAATGTCTGAAACAGTTTAAGTCATCAATGTTAGCTAATTCTATGAGTCCTTAGTAGTAAGCAACATCATTCTGGCTCCTTAAGTGAAAAAATAATTTATTAAAAATTATTAAGTGTTCCCAGAATTGTCAGGAGGATTACACAACTAGAAAAAGAAGACATGAACATTGCCTAAATTGATTACACAAAACTTAGTGGCCAGTGAAGACACTTGTGACGTTGCTAGGTTTCAGGCCTGAACACAGCATGCACCCTCTCTCATCTGAACTCCTTGGGGTCCCAACCCCGACTGCAGCCTCAGAGACTGCCTGTGGTGACTGTTCCTACCTTATGGACACTTGTTTGGATCGGCAGATTCCATATCATATGCTACATTAGTTAGTATCTAATCAGGAGTCAAAAACCACAAGATTTATTTGCAGGAGAGGCATTAATATAAAAAAGTTATTAAGTAGTAGTAAATGTACTAAAATGTTTACAAGAAGATTCTAAGCTCTTTAGAAAGTGCAAACGCATAGTGACTATCTGTATAATGAGGGAGAATGAGCCATAAGGAATTAAATGCAAGTATAAGGCTACCTGTCAAGGCTTTAATTTGTACTTGTTTGGAGAGAGTGTAGCTGTGGAAAGTTGTCTAGCAATTGGCAAAGAAACTTGCTTGAATGTGGAGGGCCAAAATAGATCTATGGAGTGTTCACTGTTGAGTGGAGGGTGTGAGCTAGGAGAAGCATTAGAAGCAGCAAAAAGAGTAGAAGTATAAGTGTGCACGTTTATGGAAGCAGTCTTATGTTACTGAATCATTGTGGGATAGAGAGTCTTAGCAACAGCCACTGGTGGGAAAAACTGAGATTCCTCAGTGTGAGTTGCTGGATTCTTGCATAGAAACAATAATAGAGGACCAAAATCCCAAGAAAATGTCTTCCTGTCTCTATCATTTCAATATCTAGTTACCTAGCTAGCTAATAAGTATTAAATCAAATTTTATTTGCAAGTAGACATTCAGAGACCCTGCCCCCACATAACATGGATATGATATATTCATTGTATATTTAAGGATTTATTGTTCCTATTCCTTGGTTTCTCTTTTGTTTTCTAAAGAAACCAAAGAAAAACAAACATTTTCAAAAAGTTTATATCTGCCCCTAACATTTTTAATATATTCAAAATCTGTGTCTCCAGCTTCAGATAGGTGTACTCAACTGTCTGAGTGATATTTTCCCTTGAATTTCCTGCCAGCATCTCAAACTCACATACAAAACTAAATCTTTCACAGCTTACCCACCTCAGTGAGTAGATAAACACACTGACACTGAGCCGGTTGCCTTAACCAGAGACCAAAATGTGAATTTTGTTTAATACCCATGTGTAATCAATCACTAAAGGCTCCTAATTTTACTTGTAGAAAAAGCTTTGACTTCATGCATTTCTCTCCATCTTCATAGTCCTTGAACTCAAAACTTTCAACAACTTTTGTCCAGATTACTGCAATTCTAGCTATCAAGATTCCCAGAAGTAGTTCTAGACCCATTTAATTAATTTTCTACCCAGCAGCTAATATTCTGAAGACATAAATTAGATTATTTTACTCTCTTGCTTCAGAATGGGAGTGAGGCTTACCTCTTCCCTTAGAATAAAGTACAAAATTCACATGGTTCTTTACATTCTCATCCAGGACTTGTCCTTGAACTTCTGCAGCATTCTCACTCACTATTGTCTCTGTATTCTCTTTACTCTCTCTCTTTCTCTCTTTCTTTTTCTCTCTGTCTCTCTTTCTCTGTCTCTGTCTCTCTCTCTTTCCCTCTCTCTGTGTGTCTCTCTCTCTTCTTTGTTTTAGGCACCAAACAGAATCATTCAGTTTCGTTACAGCTTTTTGCACGTTTCATTCATTGTGTCTAAAATTAGCCCCATCTTCCTACTTGCATATTTCTAGTTAAAACTCAGATAAAGTTTACATCCTTATAGCATTCTTTTCTCTTTTACAAGTACTAATTCTTCTTACAATGCTCATGATTGCGCAGGAGTGGGGATTACAGAAATTCTTTCCTGGGAGTAACCCAGCACCTAGCATTGTCCCTAACTCAGAGTACATGTGCAATAATGTTGAATGAATACTTAATCGATCTATGATGCAAATAATACTGTCACATAAAATTCTAATTTGATGTATTCAAAAATTATGAAACATAAAAAAATTATGAAATATATTTTACTTATTTTTATGCTCAGTTCCCCAGATTATCAGAAACATGTTATTAACAATTATCAGTAAGTATATGCTGAATTAATATGTAGCTGTCTCAAACACAAAATATTACTCAGAGTAAGTTCTTAGAAAGCTCACCTCATGATGTTTATGCATATTAAGTCAGAAAAAAACTCAAGTTACAAAACCAATAAACTGCTTAGTGACTCAATGTTACGTACCACGGTCTACATGTCTATATACAAGTAAATCAGAGAAATAAGACAACTAATATTTTAATTGATAGAAGAGAAAGGTGAATAATTTATATGACATGTAAATACAACTGACTAAAATTTTGAGGAATGAAAATATGCACAGATTTATAGTGACAATCTACAGAATTATTTATTATACCCACTAATCAAAAAAATCACAAAATAAAATTTAAATAGCAACAGTGCACAGGAAAGTATATACTTTCCATGCTCTCAGGTGTCTTTCTCCCCACTAACAATAAATAAAATATATACCCTCAAATATCTATTAATTTGTTGATCCTATCTAACAGTAGGATCCTGCTGTTAAATTGTCTGCCTTATTTGAGTGGAACTTTCATCTCTTTTTTCAGTCTAAACAGAGGATATTTGCTTTACATTGTCAGTGTCTAAAGGTGATCAACAGGTGATTTTTATCTTTTAGGGATTCATGTTCCTTGAGTTGTGAGAGAAGATAATCCATATAGGCAGTCTAATTATTTCTAGTTACAAAATTCCATAATCCAGAAAAGATCTTTTCTCTTTGACAGTGGAAGAATACACATTTATGTGCACATTTTAATTCTGACGATAAACAATTCCAATGTAAGAGAGGCAGGTTAAAATGAACACTATGAATCTCCTCTAATGTAGTTTGGTAACATGTTATCAGACATAAATGATCAGGGTACAGAGAAAGTGCTCACAAAAAAATTATCAGTTCTAGCTAATATATTGCACACAAATAAAATGCATCTGGCTACACTCGAAAATAGCTAAATGCTTTAATTAATGACTACTGTTTAAAAATTAGTCAAATACACATTTTCAGATTTAATGATTCTCTCAAAAATTCAAAATCCCCAGGTAGTTTGGTCCTCTAATCTTTCTTGGCTCAAGTATCTTAAGATGATAGTTGCTTCTCTAGATAGGAACTGAGGACTCCTGAGTTCTTTACTGAACTCACTACCTTTCCCTTCAACTTGAGTATGATGCATTCACATTACATGTTAGCACCAGTGGGCTCTGGATTGTGAAGACTCCGTTTAGTGGAGGTTAGTGTTCCATAGACATCAGGTGGCCGAAGAGTCGGGTGGAATAAGAGTCAATGATTCTACCTCTTTCTGGGGATATGATCACTGTGTTAGAAAGTTAGAGTGACGATATTCATGGGCATTCATAGAACTGTGAAGTTTAATTTTATTACACAAATTCTGAAAAATATTCCTTCTTGCATAACATGTTAAATAATCTAATTGTTTAGAAAAATATTAGAATTTACTTGTGTAGTATTTGATATAGTACATATATCTACTGGTCTCCTAACATCTGACATAAATTATTCTGTATATGTAATCAAATTTTATGCTGTGTAATTCATTTTATTTTAGATAGAACAATTACATTGTCTTTCATCTACCAAGAAAAGAATGTATATATCTTAAAATTTTTTCAAATATCAAGTTTCTAATCTAAACTCTAAATTTTAAACTGTGAATTTGTTACGGTTTGTATATAGATGCCCCCCCCAAGCCTCATGTAGTAATGGAAGTGGCTGAATCTAGCATTTGTGGTTGGCTCCTTTCTAGCTCTGGGAGTGGTGGTGTGAGTTCTGCACCGCCCAGGGGTGGAGCCGACATACAATGTAAGGTCAGAATGGGGGCGTGTTTTCCTCTTTGGCGCGGTTTCCACTTGACGCTTGCAGCCGCCATGAACGGCCGACCCCTTTTGTTCTGGCTGCTGCCTTGAAGTGTTGTCCCAGTGCCATGTCACCTTGCCTTGGAGCCAGCTGATTATGGACTGAAATCCCCAGAAACTGTAAGCTAAATAAACCTCTCCTTCCTACACTTTGGGCGTCAGGTGTTTGTCTCAGCAAGGAAAGAAAAGTAACCAAGACAGAATTCATAAGGAATTCAGTTCTAAGTCTGAGTTTTATAAAAATACTATTTTAATGAAAAATCAAGGAAGTATATACTTCAAGTTTTATGCTTTTAATATTGTAAGTGTAGTGATTTTACTAAAATATATTCTATTATAATTTCCTAAAGCCCAAATCACATACAAACATATACACAGATGTACAGAAAATTATTAGCAGTATTACTTAATAAATCATGTTTTAATATCATAGGAAATCAAATAACATTTGTATTAAACATCATTCTGTTCTGTAATATATAAATTAGTGGCAAGAACTACAAAACCTTATAAAACCAAATTTATCAATAAAAGTTCTGGAAATGTGTCTGAGAAGTCAAAAATCTGTCTTAAAAATACTTTAACAGAGAAAGTAACTGAAATGACTTTTTATTTTTGTTTGATGTTTTTCTTCTTGGTTTATGGTCCAAACGTTCGAATACTGTCCTTGAGATTGAGTAGGGGGAAAATATTGAATCATAATACATTAACTAATGATGTTATAGTCTTTTCAAACATCTAACTACTAGTTCTAATATTGTATTTTGGAAGGGAAAGACATTGCTTAGCATTTGTTTTTGTATTTGAAGGAACTAAACCATACAAATGTTAATATTTTTTTCTAAGCTATGGTTAGTTTTAAATTTTCTCCTAGGATTTTATGCAGGAAAATTTAACATGGCAGAATCACAAAAAATAAAAAATTGAAACACTGAATATTCAGTCTCAATGATATGAGTTATATATGTGTTTGTCCTCTTTAAACTGACAGCTAAAACTCAGTTTGCCTTAAGAAGTGACTTTTTAACAAGAGACCGATTTTCTATAATCCCTTAAGACCTACTTCTGTTTCCATGAAGTGTAAATATTCTCATAGTGCCTCTTGCAGGAGCAATAAAAGTATAATGGCCAAAATCCTTTTAGCAGAGCAGGAAGGAAGAAGTACTTAGCTGGAGATTTTTCTTGTCAACAGTGTTGTGGAATGAGCATGAGTTTTGGAATCTGACATAGGTTAAAAATTGCTTTTTCATCACTTAGATGTGTAAGTTTACATGAATTATATAATGTCACCAAATTTTAATACTGAAAAAAGAAAAGAAAAAACAAGAAGATTAAAACCTACCTATAAGAATGTCATAAAAGTTAAGACAATGACCATGACAGAGTCTAGCACACAGAAGCAATTCATCCCCTTCCTCAGTTAGCTGCCTAAATGGCTCCCCATAATGCTCAAGACGTAACAACAGAGCCTTTGAATAAAGCACAAAGCAGGCAGTCCAATTAAAAGTGTGTAAATGGAAAATTCCAAACAAGTTGCTTTTAGGTTAACCTTGGTAACTGTGTCATCTTAAATATTATTGTATTTAAGCATTATTCATTCTGTGGATTTATTAGGCAAAATATCTTTACAAATGTGAAATACCTTTCACACATAACCTCTTCTTAGCCTCCATTTTCTCAGTGCATACTTATTGTCCCCTCAATGATGTGCCAAGCTTTATGCTGGATGCTAGAGAAAAAAACAATGATTAAAGCCATCCCGGTCCTTGGTATCACAGAATTATGTCTAATGACACAAAGAGATATTAACAAATATCACAAATTCTGCATCCAGAATAAGTGATGACAGTTCAGTTTTTCAGGAAATCTAGTATTCATGAGAATAGTTGTTTCCAAAATGCAGTGAACTATCTGCCCCAATATTACTCCATTCCATTTTTAATTGATGGTCTCCACTTCCAAAACACATTTAAATGATTTTTTGAAAGACAGCTGTGTCTCTTCTAATGAAGGAAAGCTTTCAACATATTATTTAGACATTGAAAAATTGTTGCTCTGGCATAAAAAGATTGTTACTGCAGTTATGCAACCAACTTAGTATAAAATATAGGTAGGATTCAAATGTTTTAAGGAATCACTTAAAGGTAAAAATATATTCCAGATTTCTTAATGCTAACTAGTAAATCATTGGGTGCCTCTTGTTTTCCATACTGTACTTTGTTTACCCATGATTGGAAATTGACCAGAAGCAAATACACCTATTTTGATTTAGGTCGTTTTTTGAAATTAGTTTTTTCTTCTCCTCTCACTTTCCTTCCTACCAAGGGCTCACTTGTTGGAGCCTTTATGGTTATGTATTAGCAGTATAAAAGAATGATATGATCCGTGCAGCTTCCAAATTACTGCCAAGGAAGCCATCTTTACACTGAATGGAATCTTGCTGTATGCACTGAGTACTGCAAATAGCCTTCTGTTGATTCTTTTATAGATCTTGGAAGCAAAATGAGCCATGTGTTTCCATTATGATGACCTGACTCCGGAAAGAAATATGCAAACAAGCGTGTATATTTTTACTGAGCCCTCAATTAGTTTAATTTAGAATTGAAATGTGCTTTCGAGCTGAGATACCATAAAAGTGAAGAAAGCATGAGTAAGACTGTGCAACTGCGGCACGTGATTATCTCTTACTGTGATCTTAGACGGCACGGTCCAGAGGTCACTTCACAGAAGACGCCTGAGAAGCTTAGAGTGCTTAATTGTGATAGAATTAAAGTGAAATATTTTGTGTAATTTGCATTTTAACTGTCAGCAATGGTGATTAGCTTCATAACTTTATATACTGTAGCTAACGACCATTTAGAATTCTAAGAAAAATAGTATTTACATATTAATAACCTACGATAATACCTTAAGGGCATAAATTAATGAATGCTGGGCCCAGCATGCTTCATCCACCATCTAAGTGAGGTTTTCAGATCTGAGCATTAGAAGCTTGTCATATGAATATCAAATAATCTGAGGAAGAATAAAGATGCTGAACTATTGCAACCTGACTTTGTAAGTTTTCAAATGAACCATTAGTGAATTGAGATAAATCAGTTTTTAAATCCAGAGAGGTTATTAGATTGCTTTCAGGAGAAAGATAAATAGCAGAATTACAAAAGTTAACAGTAGTAATTAGGTAAGTAAGAGCAGAACACAGTAACAAGGACAATCAAGGTCCCGGGGTACTGCAGCACGAGGCTTGGGAGAGGCTACAAGACCTGAAATGAGTAACATGCCGTGCATAGGTACAGTGTCTACTGCTGGGTGCACTGAGCCTTGTAGTCCAGCTGGGGAAAATTAAGCACATGAAAATGACAATATAACATTACCCTGATTTTAAAAGATAGAAAAAACATAGAGGCATATTTTGTCAATTGTGAAGAAGATTGTCTCATCACATAAGATTAAATTGTTAAACAATTAATACATAATTGTGATTATAATTAGTTTCCTTACAAACATGTATTAAATTTCTATGTCAAGTAGTTGGCAACATTCAGAAACCGAGCTTAATTAAAAACTAGTGGTGAGTTGATTCATAGTCTAATGGGGAGAAGAAACACAGATAGAGACTAAGAATAAACTGCCCAGAATCACTGTAGAAATGGAAACTTTTAAATATCATAGTCAACTCAGGAAACTGAAAAGTAGACTTCTGTGACTTTGACTCAGTCACTCCACATTCCCTTAGTTCCTCTTCATTCTATATCTTTACCGGAAACCATGGTTTCATTAATAAATTAATTCAATAAATATTGAGTAGTTTCCATGTGCTAATATAGGGGTCTAGAATATGTCAGAAAACAAGACATTCAAATTACCTCTACTGTTGGAACATATTTTTCCCAGAGATAATAGATAAATAAGCAAGCATATAAATAATTTTAAATAATGATGACAACTGCAAAATAAATAAAGGAAAGTCTATAGTGGAGAATTAGACTATGGAAATTATGTATAGACAGTTTTCTTCTTCCCAGTTCTCTCAATTAAACAAAATCTATAAATAAGATTGCTTTTAATAGCTACTTAAAATTCCACTAGCCTTTAAATCATACTTACAGCAATATATAAAAGCATATACTCTTTTTCTTTCTGTTAAATTCCCTTCTCATCGCACTTCAGGACCTTTGCACTAGCCGCTCTGTCTTGCTTGACTTTCATATGTTTAGAATCATTACCAGTCTTCTCTCAGCAAAAATATCAAGTCCTCAGGCTGTTCCTCACTTCTGTATATAATGAGATCTTTTACTTCCTTTGTTAGGTTGATTTCTAAGTATTTTTTGGTACTATTATGAAAGGCACGATTTCCCGAATTTCTCTCTCAGTGAATTTATTTGTGTACAAGAATGCTATTGTTTTTTTGAGTATTGACTTTGTATCCACTTATATGTATGAATCTGCTTATTAAATCTAGAAGTCTTGTGTTCACTTTGGCAGCACATATATTAAATCTAGAAGATTTTTGGTGGAGTTTTGGGGGTCTTCTATGCAGAGTATCATATAATCTGCAAATAATAACTTAACTTCTTCATTTCCTATCTTCATTCCTTTTGTTTCTTTCTCTTGTCTAATTGCTCAGGCCAATGTTTCCAGAACTGTACTGAATAGAATTGGTGACAGTGAACATCCTTTTCTTGTTCCTTATTTTAGAGTAAAAGCTTTCAGTTTTCAACCATTCAGTATGATGTTGGCCATTGGTTTGCCATAAATGGCTTTTATCAGATTGAGATAAAGACTCTCTATTCCAATTTTCTGTAGGGTTTCTTTTTTTTATCACGAATGGATGTTGTATTTGTCAAATTTTTTCTCTGCATCTCTTGAGATGATCATATGGTTTTTGTCCTTGGCTCTGTTATTATGGTGTATTTCATTCACTGATTTGCATATGTTGAACCATCCCTGCATCTCTGGAATGAATCCTACTTGGTCATGTTGTATAATCTTCTTGATGATTTGCTACATTCTGTTTGTCAGTATTTAAGGATTTTTAAATCTATATTCATTAGGCAGATAGGCCTGTCATTCTCTTTTTTAGATTGAGTACTTCTTGTGGCTTTGGTATCAGGATAATTCTTGCTTCCACAAATAACTTTGGCAGTATTGTTTCCCTTTCAGTTTCATTAAAGAATTTGATGAGTAATAGTATTAGATCTCCTCTACATTTCTTTTGGAATTCAGCAGTGAATCCATCAAGACCTGGGCTTTTCTTTATTGGTAAGTTTTTAATTACACTTTCAATATCACTGACTGATATTGGGTGATTTAGAATTTTTATATCTTCTTGACTTAACTTTGATAATTCATACAAATTTAAGGATCTGTCCATTTCTTCTGTGTTTTGCATCTTATTAAAGTTTCTCAAAGTAAGTATTGATGATCTTCTGGGTTTCTGAAAGCTTCATTGTGCTCTTATTCCTTTTATTCCTAATTGTGTGAATTTGAGTCTTGTCTTTTTTTGATAAGTTTGGCTAAGTGTTTGTCAATTTTACTTAATCTTTCAAAGAACTATCTCTTCAATTCATTGATTCTTTGTATTGTTTTCTTAGTCTCAATTGCATTAATTTTTACTCTTATCTTTATAATTTCCTTCATCATACTAGTTTTGAGATTGACTTGCTCATTTTTTCTAGAAGTCTGAGGTTCACCATTAGGTTGTTTATTTGATTTTGTTCCATTTTTCTGATGTGAGAGTACACAGCTATTAATTTTTCACTTCAGACTGCTTTCATCACATCCCATAAGTTCTGGTGTATTGTGTTGGCATTATCATTTAATTGTAGGCACTGTTTAATTTCTCTTTTTAATTTCCTTTGTGACTCATTGGTTGTCCAATAGGGTTTCATTTAATTTTTATTTGTTCATGGAGTTTTTGTGGTTTCTTTTGCCATTGATTTCTAATTTCATTGCATACAGTGGGATAATATGCATTAGATAATTTCAGTTATTTTCCATTTACTTAAGCATATTCTATAAGCTAGTATATGGTCTATTTTGGAAAATATCCCATGTGCCATTAACAGTAATGTGTATTCTGATGTTGTTGGGTGGAACACTCCATAGACACCTACTAAGTCCATTTGATCAGAGGTTAGGTTCAGTTTTGATATTTTTTGTTGATTTTTGTCTAGTTGATACATCTATTTGTGACAGTGGGGCCCCTATTACAAGTGTGTTAGCACTTATTTGATTTTTCATGTCCATTAATATTTGTTTTATATAGTTGGGTAATGGCACAGAAAATACTACAAAGAATCAACAACTGAGATTTCATCTTATTAAAGAGTTTTTGCACATCAAAAAAAAAATCACCAACAGAGTAAAAAGAAAATCCACAGAGTGGGAAAAAAATTTAACCAACTGTTTCTCAGACAAAGCATGATCTAGAACATATAAAGAATTGAAAAAAATTAGACTTCCTAATTTAAAGACCAAATCCAAAACTGGGCATCTGAAATGAAAAGAAATTCTCAGAAGTGCAAATGGCAAATAAATATATGAAAAAAATATTCAACATTACTGATCATTTGAGAGATGAAAATTAAAACATTGCTGAGATTCCATCTCACTCCAGAAAGTACAGCTATCATCAAGAAATCAACCAGTAACAAATTCTGGCATGACTGTGTGGAAAAAGGAACCCTTCTCCACTGCTGGTATGAGTGTAGATTGGTACAACCACTGAGGAAATCAGTTTGGAGATTTCCAAAAATCTAGGACTAGAGGTCCCATTGAATCCAGCTCTTTGTCTTCTTGGTATCTTCCAACAAGAATTAAAAACTTCATGCCACAGAGATATTTGCACACCTATGTGTATGGCAGTAAATACCCATCAATTGATGAATGGATAAAAAAGATTTTTTTAAATAAATGGAGTACTATTCAGCCATTCAGAATGATAAACTTAAGACATTTTTAGCTAAATGGATAGACCTTGAAATCATAATCTTGAATGAAATAAATTGGACACACATGTATAAAAACAACATTGTCTCTCTGGTGTAAGGAACTTAAGGTGTAAATAAGAACCAGAATGTATAACAGATATTATGAAATAGAAAGAAATTGTTCAAAAGGAAAGGGAAGTGGAGGGGGGAGAAGAGAAAAGAAAAAAGTGAGAAAAAAAGATAAAATGGGAACAAAGCTTTGTAAATAAGGAGGGGAAGAGGGACTGAAGGTAGAAGAGGAAAATGGGGAAAAAAAGAGGAACTAAGATATATCATATACAGGGATAAGTTCCCTGTGATAAGTGTGATCATTATGTATATCTAAATTGCACCAATAAGCTAAGAAAATGAGCTCATGATTAGAAATTACAAAACAATTATTTTGGTAATACACCTTGAACAAAAAGTGAAATACACACAAAGTAGTGTTGTATTAACAAGAATTGTAGATAATAAACGTATTTGAAAGGATGTGAAGTATTTAAAATTATTAAACACAAGTGAAGTTATAATTCTGGAAAACAAAAATATGTTTGACAAAATGACAATATCTGAGGTCAATATGTTTACATGTCCTTGTATTACTTAGAAAGACAGTAGAGATACTCATTTAATTAAAAACTGTATTTCAAGTATGAATATAAAATTTAAGAGGAACAACTAAATGAATGAAAATAACATACAGAATTCTAGAGTACAGGGGAAAAGGAGAGTTAAGAACACTGGATGTTGGACTCTTGAAAGAGATATGGATAAGTATTAACTTGTACATATTTCAAACAACACTCATTAATTAACTTGACTACAAAATATTTGCTGAATGTTTATTAAATAGGCACACTCATAAGAACTATACATATAGATATTCTTGTTACATATTGTCCCACAGCAAACCACCTCAATCTTAATGGCTTAAAATAGCATCAATTGTTTTTATTTTGTTCATGATTTTATATTTGGGACAAGATTTAATCACTTTTGGGACATTAGCAGGGTAGTTTAACTCAGTGCCAGAGTGTCCTTATTTAATATTATTCACTCATTTTGCTGTTGAGTCTGGCTGTCCACTATGACTGAGTCACAAGTGTCTTTGTTCCTTTCTATTTGGATTCCTTCATAACACCCAGGCTTCCTCACAATATGGTAGTAGTTGGACCCATGGGTCGTATATCCACAGGGAAGGACAGTCTCACACTAAAGGGTCGCATATATTCACTCTTACAATTTAATAGTCAAAGCAGTCACTCAGGATCAATGAGAAGACAACAGACTACAGCTATGAACAGGGAGGGAAAAAGGCTATGAAATACAATATGATATAGATGGTACTATTCCAACCATTTTCAGAAAGTTCATTGTGACACAGAGATTGTGAAAGATAACTGAACATGTGGATCCAAAGTTAAAGGAAAGTATGTGAATTTCATGGTACAATTTGGGGAGTCCTGAGCAAATAGATTATAATTAGAATCACCAACTTATTTGAGCTCACCTATGAGATGCACATAGAGTGAAAAGTTAGAGAAGAAAATATTGAGTTGTGCTAACTATGAAAGAGTAGACAAGAAATCCCCAGAGAATGAAGAACATACATAGTTGTTAGAACACAAAGTAGGGAAGCTTTTGAAAGAAAGGGTCAAGAAGAGTCAAACACAACAGGATACCTGAAAGATAGGAGCAAAATCTAAGAATTATAATGTAGTTGGTCAATAATAAAGTTGATGAAAGTGATTTTGTGATGCAAAAGTATAGGACCATGTTGGAATTTTGTGAACAAACAATTCCTTCAGTAAGGGAACTGTGAACAGGTAGCGAGAGATAGAGGAAACATAGGGTTAAAGAAGATCTTTGCTTTAACAAAGGAAAGAGTGGAGCTTATAAAGCAGTTAGAGAAAGGCATTCAAATCAGGGAAATTGCAAGTACAGTAAAGGAGAAGGAGGAGGGCAATAGATGGAAAAGTAGTCCAGATTCCTTTGGACCACACTGCAGTGGTCATGTCAAATTCAGGGCATCTCTTGGATTAGAAAGTTTTTCACAACTTGAGAAACATCAAGCTAAGAAAATGTCACTTGATTTGCATGTGATATAGGACTACAAATCATCATAAATTATATAATAACTTTGTTCAGCATCTGGAATGTGGCACTGGAATGAAACTGAGTGATTACCTGATGAGAAGCCATATTTAATTAATTGATTCAATCTGTTAGACGATGAATAGTTTATTACCATGTGTTTACATTATGTATTTATTTACATAATACATGATCCAAGTGATCTCATTAGTGAAGCAAAATATAAAATATGTACTTAAAATTATGATTGGGTTATTTCAATGAATTTTTTTTTCTGATTACTGTTTGTGTCCCAAAATACATATCAATCTAATATCATTGCATCTACTCAATGACTAAGCACTAATTCTTGCTTATTTTGTCATTTTATACATGACAGTTGTAAAATTCAGTTTATTTTCCTTTTTGTATAATCTGAACACATTTATATTCAGTGTGTGTTACCCTCACTGATTTATGTATAATTTCTATGGTCTAATATAGTCCAGTGTTTGAATAATTATTTGTATGCTAAGCAACAGTAGGTGGCATAAGAAATAGCCAAGCAAAATTTTGATTTAAGAAGTCTTCAAAAGCTAGATTATAATAAATATGAAAATAGCTATGCCTTTAAATTTAAATATATTAAATAAATAAAATGCTGTTCAAAGTATCACAGGAAGGTATAACAATGAATATTTGACTGACCACCTATTCCTATGCAAAGAAAACCCAGTAATCCCTACTACCAAGATTAGCATCTAGGTTAAATAGGAGAAAACTGAAAGAATATTACATCTGGAAATCTGCAAAGGAAGAAAAAATGCTAGTGACAGACTACAACTGGAAGCAATGTTAATTAGTCTGAGATGTGTAATTTCAAAATAATAATGTAAGAATGCAAGTAGAGTGGCAGATATAAAAATTTAAAAATAGATATGTATGATAAGGCAAATTAAGATATTCAAATACCAGAAAACATATCAGATAGATGATGATTAAATATCAGAAAGAATTAAATTTCATTTATTGAGACCCAGTAGAATAAACTGAAGTGAACTAAACACCTTAGTAAACACCAGAATAGTGGGAAGTCATAATGAAAATTATATAACAAGAATATGCAGTAGAAGGATGCTTTGCATAACACATTAGTTGTTTTTCAACATTAAGTCTTAGTCACTGTCTCCTCACTAGGACATAATACCTGACACTCACCGCTTAAGAGGAAAATTGGCTCATGTTTTAGTCCATCGTTGAGCAACTCCAAGTCTGGAAGACACAGTGGAAAGGTCTGGCAGAAAAAAGCCACTCATGTCATGGAGGCTAGGAATCAGAGAGCAAGGGGAGGAGGTCACACGCTTAGACCTCAGTTACCTGCCTCCTCTATGTAGGCACCATCTCCCAAAGCAACTCAACCACAGCAACCACATCATTCAAAAAGCTCCACCTGTGTATGCACGAGGCATTTCATGGAATTCTAGATTTAGCTATATCAATTATTTAGCACTTAATACATTGTATACATAAAATTTTACAGATAGCTGCTTGATCTCTGAAATGGATGAAAGCAGAAATGCTTTGAGTTTTTTGGTTTTTGTGGGGTTTTTTTTTGCTTGTTTGTTTGTTTGTTCATTTGTTTGTTTTTGGAAGGAGAAAGGTTAGCAGAAGTGGTCCAGTATTGCTCACCTAATGTTATCTCACCAATATTCCCCATAGAAATCTACACAAGTCCTCCTGAGATTCCTAGAAAAACAAAGGAAATTGAAGCATGAAAATGATATGGTCTTAGTGTGCCATAACAGAGTAAGACTGGGTAAACTGAACACTCTAGATGAACAAGTTAAAGTACATCACTTATAAATCCTATTTGTTCACATTTTCTTTAACAAGTATTAAAGTTTTGTGTAGTTTTTGGCACCAAACTGAAAGCCAGAAGCTTGGATTTGAATTCTAAAGCCCTTCAACTCATGTTTTTCAGTATAATAAAATATGTATCATTTGAACCAGTATCAGTGTGTAGCTCTATGACAGAACATCTGCTTAGCACATGCCAAGTCCTACATCCAATACATAGCTCCAAAAAGCAAAAAGAGTAGTTTAACAAGATTATTTGCCATGTAAAGTTTGAGAACAACCTCACAATTTGCACAAAAACCCAAAGAACAAGAAAATATGAAAACATAAAGGACCAATGCAACATCAGGTCATAGCCTAAAAGTGAAGAATTTATACAAATAAATCCAAAGCTATGGTGTAACACTCATGAGGTGAGGGTCTAATCCAGCTACTTGGTTTGCTAGATCAACAAATGCAGTAGTAAATGCATGCAGTTGACTAATATGCGAATTGAATTGCATTTAAACTCAGGCATCATAATGGTTAAATTATAATATTCCTTATATCTTACAAAAGAGGAGTAGAAAATCACACTGTCAGAGCAACCCTTCCAGACCAGTCAGTCTACTGAAGTCATTGATTCTGTTTCCAAGAGTTACATAGAATTTGAGTTGGGTGTTTTTCTTAGATAAATATCTTTATAAATCCTATTATGATTCATCTCTTAAAATTACCAAAAAAAATATAGAAGATAGCATATAGCTTATGAAGAAAGTTATATAAATGTCTCTTCAGTTAATTCAAAAATTCAAAAGTATGTCATCCTATTTTTTGCAGGTGAGAAGATAATCAAATAAAATTTAGATTTATCACATATGAAAGTCTCTAGCATAGGATTCCCTGCATTATATGGAAGGCTATCTTAATTTTAGTCTAATTTTCATTTAATTGAAAATGTCTTTTTAATTTTTACTGATCAGCTTCCATCAATGCATGACTGAGTACAAACTCAAACACGTAAGTGATTGTATAATTAATTATATATTTAACTTCTTATCTTATATTGCTAGCATTAGTAATTCAATTTTTTTATTTCACAGGATAAAGACTCCCAAGTCAAGAATTTTAAAGTGTGCTAATGGTTTATTTTTTTCTTTTTTGCCTTTTAGTCTGTTCCCAGTACTCTAGAGGAGTATTTGCCATTTTTGGACTCTATGATAAGAGGTCAGTACATACTTTGACCTCATTCTGCAGCGCCTTACACATCTCCCTCATCACACCAAGCTTCCCTACAGAGGGGGAGAGCCAATTTGTGCTGCAGCTAAGGCCTTCATTACGAGGAGCCCTCCTAAGTCTGCTGGACCACTATGAATGGAACTGTTTTGTCTTCCTGTACGACACAGACAGGGGTAAGTCCAAATTCCTGTCTACAGCAGGAAAACTAACTTCTAACATGAAATGGCCTTATATTATTTTGTGATTTAGCCAAAATATATATTGACCCTTATTATTGCTAAAATCAGAAAACAGTTGATATGTTTTATCAGTATTTCATCCTGACTCTGGGGAGAAACTATTAATTGAAGAAGAAAAAAAAAACTTATAATTCCTAAAGTTACATGTGGGAAAACGTGCTCTGTAACTTTGCTGGATAAGATAACTACACTGATAGCAAAATCAAACCAAGATGACTTTCCTGCTATCACACAACATCAGACACATTATACTGGTCACCAAATAAGCGGACTGTTTTCCACAAGCCCACCCACCAAACAATTTTCTGGCTAATTCTCCAGTAGATGTCAGCGAGGTGTCCTCTACTTTAATTCAGTGCTACCTTTATGTACCTAAAGATAGCATCAGATACCACTGTTTAAGGGTTCCATCCCTGCCAGGCAAAACCTACTTTAGATGCCAAGCTGATATTTGACCTGTGCTTTTGAAGGAATGCTATATATCAGAGTTCCCATGACAGCTTCTTTGTTTCCACTGGTTTGACAAGTCAACTCAGTAAATGCAGAAGCAGTTTATTCTGTTATTGGTTACAAAAAATGTTACAAAGAATACAGATGAACAGTGAGTGAGAGTTTCTGGGTCATCACCCCCAGGAACTTCCACATGTTCAGCTGTCCTGAAGTTTTAAAAGCTGTTCTCTAGTATTTCATGGAAATGTCATTTTATAGTCATGATTGATTACATAAATGATCACTGATAATCACCTTTCGGATGCTTTTCCTTTCACAGAGGTTTGGGAGTAGAGCTAAAAGTCCCAGCCCTCTAATCATGCTTGATTTTTCCAATACCCAGTCCCAATGCTGAAGGCTTTTTTGATGGGGAGGCAATCAACCATCTCATTACTGTAAACCAAGACACTCCTCTCACTCTGGAGATTCCAAGGGTTATAGGAGCCATGTGTTAGAAAATGAAAATGAGTCAGGTGTGGTGGTGCACCCTATGATATCAGCACTTGGAAGGTTGAGGCAAGAGGATTGCTATGAGTTCGAGGTTAGCCTGGGTTGCATAGTAAAACTCTGTCTCAAAAAAAAAAAAAAAGAGAGAGAGGATTAATACCAAATACCATATACCATACATTTCACAATTTCACAGTAACATCTCTTCTAAAAGTCTCTGTGATCATATTTCAGCTGCAATCATAACTTATATATGTTTTGCTTCACATGCAAATAAGTTAATGCTTTAGAATACCTTAAAATAATATCAAATTGAGCCACAATGTTGTCTTTATGAGTAATCAAAAGGTCATGACAATAATGATACAGACTTGGTAGAATGGCTTCTTACCAGTAACCTTTCCTTTTATATCTATGTATCAGACTGTACAGACTATAAATGATACAAATTGACCTGTATATTGAGAGGCAAGGTGAATAACTAACTCATTACCTATTGACAATCCGTACAATAAAATTCCATGCATATTTTTATCTGAAGTAACTTGGTCAATTTAGGCATTTCTTAAGTCCTGTGTCTTTTAGTTAGTGATAGAAGCATAGCAAAATACCATGTTTCAAAATGGACATTAGAGAAGAGTTTTGTAGTTAGTCCTTTTCCTTGAAGTTTAAAATTTAATCAGAATACAAGAAATTCTCTTTCAATAAAATTAAAATGGGCAATATTTTAAGAACATCATGGAGTAAGAATTCCATTTATAAAATGAATGAGAACAATAAATATTATCTTCTCCCATGTAAAAAACAATAAACAAGCAAAATAAACATTTTGAGGATATACTCCACCCTCAAAAGTTCAAAATTGCAATTTCTTATATTCACAGATTAAAAACTCATTAAAAGAATTTTTCCTAAAAAGTAGATATTAGATGAAAAGATATATCACTGAAGATGTCACACCAGTGGTGTTCATACATCACTTTTATTAGCATACTTGGTAAATTTTCTTGTAAGAAACAAGCTGCATAATTCAATATCATCAGTATATTTTCTATGAGACAGCATATGCTAATTCTTTCCTGGAAATATGTGAGCCTATTCATATCACCTACTATTAGCTGACAATCTGAATAATTTAGAGAATACATTATACAAAAGAACATATTTCCGTTTGATTGAAGTTACAAAATCTTTTCTTGACTAATACTTTGCTATATAAGAAAAGATCTTAGCAAACACTTTGAGCATAAATCTTTCAATGATGATATGCACATTGTGTGGAATAGGTGTCTGCATATCCCTTCTAATGGTTAACTGCTTCTCTAGTAATTCATATGTTATAATGAGATCTCATATCACATTCTACTATGTTTTGTTTAGAACAATGACCCCTTATATACATTCTAGAAATATGAAATAAATTAATGAGGTAAACAAGGAATATCCTTGACAATGGGTACCAAAAATTGTAGGACCTTATATCTAACATATAATTCATTTTTGATTAACAGTGCCATAGTTTATAGATCAAATAGTTAATAGCCAACATACAAAACACACCTAGAAGAATAGTACTTGAATTAAACACAATTTCCTTGTAATGAAAAATGCTAAAGGATAACATTATTTAGATTTAATTAAATTTAAATATTTAGAAATCTTTTAAAAAGATCAAATTTTCTAATATTGTACAACCTGAATTTAATTCTAATTGACATGATATCATTTTCCTTGAAGGGACAAAGACATTAATTTAATATGTATATGTAAGAAATGATTATTTTCTTATCTGAGATACATCTTTACAAGGAAATGTATTTTTATTGTGTCTATTTGCCCCAAACCTTAAATGTTTAGGATGTGTTTTTGACCATTCCTAACATCATAAGTAACAAAGCAAGTTTTTTAATAAAAGAAAGACAAAGAGAAACAATCTCAATGTTTTAAAATTCTAATGACTAATGATGATATTTTTTAGAACTGTTATGATTGCCAACAATTTTGATCTCTTGAATAGTATCTGCAATTGCTGGCAAAGATGTTGTTTTACTTACCCTTGGTTTTCTTAATGCTTAATTCTCAGTGTTGTATGAACATTAGTGGCTACCAGACTATGGTTTTAGTGGCTTCTAGATTTTGCTTTTATTTCAGGGACTGTTAAATATCTTGTATTCAATGTCATATGTTGTAATATTATATAAATTGTTACTAGGAGAGATATATTTGGCAGAACATGGAGCAGAAAATTTTTCTTTAGTTTATTTTGTTTCCTTTGGCTTGTTCTGTTTCTTGTTAGCATTCTTTTTAACAAGAATATATCCTACAGATTGCATAACATGCCTTCAGAAACCTAGGAAATTATGTCCTGGATGGCATAAAATGCAGATGCTGCTGTCATTGTAGTGGGAGATACACCTTCCCATGTCCTGACCCCAACGACCAGACTCTTCCAACCAGACCTCACCTCCTAGTGTAACAGCAGCATTGCCCCCATGATTCAGTCACCTTCCAATAGCTCTGCCCATGAGAACTTTTGGGGACATTGTTGCTCCAAACCATAACACCTTTATGAAGAGAGTTATGTGTCCAGTCTGTCTTCCATTGTGGAAAAGGCAAAGGGAAAATGAAGTGCACGTGTGTGTGGCACATCTCACTGTCTCTGGTTCCACACTAGGATTAAAGGGTAAATGCTGCTGGTGGTCAACATTTGAGGAGTGCTGAAATCTAACAAGGGCTGCCAAACAAGGGGACTGAACAAAAAATAATTATGAGAAACTAAAACTAGAATAGTAAAAAGAAGAAAGCAGAGCATAGCTACAAAATAAGCTGTAGTTGGCAGAATAGAGAAATGTCAAAGACGGAAGTACAGAAACTCACAGATGACTTAGTGATATAGGCAGCCTTGTGAAGGTATATTGGAAAGGTTGAAGAGGCCTAAATGGGATGGCAGGGAAAAAAATGAATGTTGGTGCTGGATCAGTTTAGTTTTTATTACAAGGAACTCGGTACACATTACTGACTGATAGATCACCCGGGTGGCTGTTCCTTCCCACTGTCAGTATTTAGTCACTGATAAGGGAACAATACCTTTAAACGTCCTACTCACTGAAAAAGTATTTGTGCCTAACTCATCAAAATTTCAAATTCCAACACACTAATTAACAAATGACTATATAGAAAGTTAACAGAGTTCTGATTTTTCCCGTTAACTATTTTGACGATTTTTTAAATATTTAACTTGTATAAATAATTTTTTGCTTTGCTAAAGCCCTGAGCAGCCACTGAACTTGTCAGTTGAGTTATTCAACCATGTCTGATCTCTAAGGACAGGAAATCTGTTCCATAACTATCATTAGGCTGATAAAATGTAAATCAAGGTTTAACAATTTTTTTATCTGCAAAGAACAAAGCTGCATACGCTTTCTCACCCATTCCACATTTTCAATGACCTATGGCTTTCCACAGCAGTAACATTTACAAATGACTCATGATTTCCTGATGAGTTTGATTTTAAAAATGTTCATTTCTGAAGATCTGTGAGAAAAGTTCCTTTGGAGCTCTGATTGAAAACATTACTTCCTTACAAAAATAACACAAATGTGTACAAACGAATTTCACAATTAAGATTGAAATACAATGTAAACCATGTAATAGGTAAGATTTACTCAACAATATGCTTCATAAATTATTCATGGTGTTGTAACATATGATACTAGAGCTATAGAAGGCAGTAACTTATGATTTATTGAAAAGAATTCTTAGATATAATATATGCACTCCCTAAAATAGGAGCTGTGAAATACCTGACAATCTTTTGCATGTACAAATAGAAATTTTCAGCTCTATAGTCCTGATGGCGTTAGTGTAGAACAGCTGCATGATCACAGTGTTAAATGCCAGTATTTAATATCAACTTTACCACTTTTTACATTTCTGACCTTTGGTAAGTTCCCTAACATTACTAGATTGCATTTTTATAGCCTAAGAAAATAGTGCTAGAAATAAAATCTACTCAGGCACTATGATTTATAATAAATTACTTATAAAGCTCCTCAAATATAGTAAACACTATATGTTATAGCTACTATTCTTTTTTTATGACTGTTATTATCACTATTAGTGTACTAATACTATAATAGCCTATCCTTAAAGTTTGGAAAAATATTTATCATTTTAATATTTTATTGTGAGTTCAAGGTTTTTGGTTAATATTTTGTGTGACAATACTTGGGCCTTCAAAACCATGAGCATTATTGATTATAAATGTTAAAGTGGTAAACAAGCAAACCAAAGCATAAAATTTCATTGCTTATTCTCCTTTTCTTTCATACACTTCCCTTCTTACTGCTCCTATAAGGCTAGCATTCTGTCTGGGTTCTGTCTTCAGCCACTTTGCCTCTTCTATAAACTTATTAAATGAGAAATACATATATCACATTTCTAATAAGAATCATCACATGACTTTTCATTACCTTTCACATGAAGTCCAAATTTCTTAAAGAAAGCTCGACAATCTTTCTTCTGATTGCTTCTCCAGTACCATTATATATCCTCGGTTCCCCGAAACAAGCCCCAATAGATATGGTCTTTTAAGATTTTGAACACAATGAGTTTTCTTTTTTTATCTCGCCTTGATAGCTCTGCAAGTGTTATTCCTTCAACCTCAACTATTTTTATAAACCTTTTCCCCCTGGATAACTCCTATTTATTCTCAGATCTGAGCATAACTTCCCTCAGGAAGTCTTTTCCCACATGCTTACCCTCAAGTGAGTAAAACTCCCTGCTGTGTGCTCTTGCAGCATCTGAATTTTCTATATCAAACCCCGTATTTTCTATTCTATGTGAATGGCTCTTTAAGGTTTCTAATAGCAGAGTTTCTTCTTAGTCATTGATTTTTTAACAAGACTAGTAACCCTAGACATAGTCACACCTGATCAATACAAATGAATGAATTGTAGAATCTTAATCCCACTTGTGTAACAGTGACTTTGAAATCATTAGAACTCAGTACTCTCCTCTGAGCCAGACTCATATAGTTACTATTGATGTTCCATTTGTATATCAAAATTTGACATTCCAAAGGGGAATTGATTACCTGCTTTTATTATTAAACTTGCTGCTTTTGATGCATTCTGTATTCTCTATCATAAAGAGTGACACTTTGCCTTACATGCTGGAAATACAGGAATCATTTTTAATATTTTTTAATGTCTCATGCAATTACCCAAGTAATCATTGGTCCTGCCAAATATGGATCACCTGAAAATATCCTAAATTCATCCTCTCCTCGCCTTTTGAATCACAGTGGCCTTTGCTCAAATCCTCTTCACTCTCCTGCATCAACCAGCTTTTTCTAAGTTCTAGTACTACCCCCAAAAGCTCTTGAATGAATTTTTCAGTGTAAACTCTCAGCTAATCTTTTTTTCATGGAATGCTATTCCACAGTGTCTTGCAATTTTTACTTATCAAAATGTAGTTGATGATTTTGTAGCATGGTTATATTGGCCTTCTATATACATTACAAACTAAAACAGCCTTCTAAGTACACTACAGAATAGAGTATATTTTTAGCTTTCTGGATTAATTTGTAGAATATTTAAAATAACCATTCCTTAGAATTTTAGTAGCACATACCTTAAAACACATGGGCATGCATAAGGAAAGATAAACTTAAGCTTTTTATAGGTAAATGGGTGCGACTAGAAACCATACTCATAAGTGAAATAAATCAGACTTGCATATGTAAGCACCATATTGTCTTGCTAGTGTAAGAAACTGAAAGAGTAAATAAGATCCAAAAGTTACAATAGATATAGTAAAAGGGAAAGAAACTGCTCTAAGGGCAATTTTGTTGTTTGTTCAATTTTGCATGCCTGTATCTGGTAACCTGAGCAACGCAATATAACAACCATTGTTCAATTTCTATCATCTTGGTTTGAAATTCTATATTGCTACTGTTTTGTTGTTGCTATTTTTGTTCATTTGTTTGCTTCTTGATTTTCCTATAGTTGTTTTTTTTTCTATTTAAAAATTTTAAAAATACCTGGGCATGAAGATTGTAAAAGCTTATTAATCAATGCTTCTTCTTTCAACATTTTAAGGCTATTGAGGCTTTTTATATCATATATTTTGAGATACATAAAATGCATTAATATGAATTGATCAATGGATTCCGAACCCATACTTTGTTATTTATGATGGTAATTCTCTCAGATACTTTGAGAACTCCCTCATGTTCCAGTACATGGTCAGGTTTACTAATCTTTCATATGGGTTAAAGAATATTTGTTCCTTAATTTTTAGCTACAAGTTTCTCTGTGTTATCATTACATGTCAAAACTCCTGCATATTTATTGAATTTCTGATTATTTGACTTGAGAAAGGAACATGGAAATCTTCAATGTTGGTCATAGTTTTGTCAATTTCTTCATGAAGTTTATAAATTACTCTTGAGCATGTGACATTTTAATTTAAAAAATTAAAATGTTTAGTATCTCACTGGTAAACTGACCATTTGTAGCCTGTGGGATACATTCCCCTCTCCTTTGTAACGCATTTTGTCCTGAACTCTATTTGTTAATATTAACAAAGTTTCCTTTGTTTCATTTTCAGATAAATCCTTTGCCATCTTTTTGTCTTAAACTTCAAAGTTATGTTTTAAGCATATCCTTTTGTCTCAACATACTGCACTATGCTCTGAGTATTTTGCTTTGTGAGTTACATATTTAATTTCCCCAAAGCCTCAAAGGTAAACAGAATTACCCTACTTTATTCTTAAAATAATTAAGACATGGTTTAATTAATTTGCCCCAAGTCTCAAAGCTCAATAACAAAGCTAGCACAACTGTGTCTTTTGTTCAACTAATTTTTTTGTTTTTGTTGTTCAACTAACTCTTCACTTTAACCACATTATACTATGACCTTATACTATGTTCCAAGAAATTTACAATGTGTTTATTATGCCTTACTTATTAAGGAAATACAGAATACAGTCTGTTCCAGGGTCCATGAACTTCTGTTGTAGAGGCAGACAATAGATTTTTTTTGTCTTTGTAGGCCACATGGTTTCTGTCACAAAAACTCACTCTGATGTAGTGAAAAACAGCAGTCAACAACATATAAATGAATGAATATGACTGTGTTCTGGGAAAAATCTATGGATGTTGAAATTTGAATTTTAATTATTTTCATGTTTCTTGAAATGCTATTTTTCTTTTGCACCTCTCTTGTTTTAAATTGGAAATTCACTAATGTGTTAGAAGCAATTTCTAATGATACAAATAAAAGGATTATTACCCCATGTGTGAACATGCACACACATTCCCAAGATATCTCTTTTCCATACCCCTTTGGGAAGTCTTAATATTTTGACCTGTTTTTCAATTCCTTGCTGTCATGAGGTAGGAAACTTCCTCTTCCATGTGTTCCCCTGAGGTATCACCTTCATACAGCCCTCGACACTACAGAAACAACCAACCAACCATGAACCAAAACCTCCAAAACTGAAATAAAGTCATCACTTATATAAGAAGAAAGTGGGTTTGTCACATTTCACATTTTTATTTTCCCAAGATTAGAACATCAGGGAACAGTAAAAAAAAAAAACCAAAGTATGTATTACTTCAATATGAGATCACTTGTGGTCAGTTTTGCATCCATTCTACATGTTCTTAATGATGACCATCAGGAATAGTGTTGGGATTTTATAGAGCCTCTGTGTCTCTCTTTTTCTCTCTCAGAGTTACCCACTGAGAATATACATGTGTTAATAATGTACAGGAAGAATGTAATGCAAAAAATCAGAGCTACCACTCAGAGGGTACCCAGAAGTAGATGGATATAATCTTGTCCTGCATCCCAATTAACATACATGAATAAGGCCATCTACATAAATTGTTACTGCAGCAAATGTATTTTGTAACCAGTAGTCATTGGTAATACTAAAGGATGACCAAGAAGATCACCTATATTGATACCTGTCCCAAAATGTAGACATGATACATTTCCGATAGGAACTTTCTTGGTAGAAGTCAAGAATTACTTCTCTTTCTTCTCTGCATCATCTTCATAATCAGTGAGGTGTCTGGGTTAAGTATTGTTTCTGAAACATCTTGTGCTGTTTACATATAGTCTGAAAGCTAAGAAACACTATTACAAAAAACAAAGGCAGAGAGAAAGACAAAGCCAATCATATAGCAAACTCCCTGAACAGTCCTGGTGACATGATTGTCATAGTGTTTTGCTAGACAGGCTGAAGAGATATTCCCATGACATTGGAAGTCATCCTTTATATCAAACCAGAAGATTGGTGCTGTAGGCACAATGGACGTGTACAGGAATGTGACCATGAACTACAGTGTTCACTTACGTAGAAGTCTGACAGATCTCTGCTCAGCTGCGGTATGGTAGGCACCAAACCGCAAAATTTAGTTCTTTTCACTATTTTGGAACCTAAAAAGCCAAAAGGAAAATAGAGGAAGAAGGAATGAATGGATGATTTTAACAAATTATATAGTCTTCACTGTTCTCATCATGTGGATCTCTGTGAGGATTTTTGATTGTCTTCCATGAGAGGAGAACATCAAAGAAAGTTTAGGGGATTGTCAAAGAAAAATATACACATTTCACAATACTTTGTATCATTCTCTCATTTACTAACTCCTAATTTTCCTTTATTACACCCTTCTCCATCTCATTGATTGCCCAATCTCTTGCCATAGTTCATTTCTTAAGCAGAGATGTATATACTGCTTTCTCTCATTACAAATCCTAGAGTCGTTTACTGTTTTTTATTATCTATGTAACAAACTGATGATTTCCAAATTTTCCCTTTGTGCATTCTTCAAGATACCACCTTCCATTGTGTAATCAATAATTGGACATTTTTAAGAGCTTTGCTGATTTCAAAATGTATATAAATAGAATCAGAAAGTATATAATCTGTGTGACTTGATTTTTAAGTTTACATATTGTTTGTAAAACCTGAGCATGATATTGCTAAGTTATTTGTAGTTTTTGAGTTCTCACTTGGTATAGCATTCCTTTGTGTGAATCTAACATATTTTATTCACTGATGAAGTTGTCCAATTTAAGGTTGTTATAAGGAGAACTGTTCTGACAATATTTTGCATGTCTTTTGATGTGATAGTCATCTTCCCACTAGCATAAGAGATCTTTTATTTGCTCCACATTCTTACCAGTACTTGAAATTATCAGGATTTTTTATTTTATTTTGACTATTTTGGGATGTGTGCAGTTTTGTGACATCATGGGTTAAATTTGCATTATTTTGATGATTAATGAGTTGATCAACTTCATCAGTTGGCTATTTGAAAATCACTCATTGGCCATTTGAAAATCACTTTTGTGAAATTTTTAGTTTTTCTAAGAAATTATTCATTTTTTTCTTTACTGAACTTGTAAATTCTTTATGTATTCTGGGTATAAGTCATTCATAGATACGTAAATTGCAAATATTCTCTATCATCATGAAGGATGCTTTTCTATTCTCTTGACAATGCCTATGAGTGAACAGAAATTCTTATCTCAATATCCTTGAACTTTGCATTTATTTCTTGTGGTTTTTGTATACAATCTGATTTCATGAAGGTGTTTTTCCGTGTTTTGCTCTAAAAAAATTTTACACTACTCTTTTACTCTTTTTGTGACTTTTATCTTACAGTAACATTTTAATGTACAGTTCTACAAATGTTAATAAAGGCATAAAGTTATGTAAACATCATCGTAAACAACACATGAAACAGTTTCACTGCAATACAAAATTTCTGTCACGCTTTTTGTTATAAAAAATTTAAACCTTATAGATTGATAAATTCTTAGAGTGAAGCTAATAACTTTTTGGATAATTATTTTCTAAGCAACTTTGTCTCATTAGTCAATTAGAATATTCTTCTGGTTTATCAGAATATTGGCCAAATCTCTTTTATATACTGCACTCATTTATTGTGGAATATGTACCTGCTGTAGATATTTTAAGCATTTACATTTATAGTGTAGCTAAACTCTTTACTGCATTCCCAAAAAAATGTAGACTCACAAATGAAATGGCATAAAGAATTTTTGAAGAAATTGTCGGAGAAATGATAGATTGAATCAGATTTAAGGATCATGTTAATTTGAGTTAGGAATACAAATATAACATAAAAAAGGACATGTATAAACATAAGGTAGTAGATGACCTTAGTACTCTGTGGAAGAACAAAAAAATTAATTTTAAAGGAATCAATTTTTCTAGAAAAAGGGAAGTGACAGGAGAACACGCCGGGCAGCACAGACCAAAGAATGGAGGTGAAAAAGTTCTTGGAGTTTTACAGATTGTTTTCTAGTCTGGTTTGATTGAAATTTCTGACACATGGGATTTGCACAAAGATGGAAGTAAAAGTTGGCAATTGTTGCAATGATAATGTTCACTAAGATATCAGTAGCATTATGTTATATCCCTATGCCACTGAGTTATCAAGTGACATTTGAAAAGCAAGTTTGTAATGTAACTGTAACCTTTCATTCACATAGAATGAAAAAGTTTATTGAACCGAGGGCAATAATCCAAAAAATTTTTTGATGTTTTATATGACAATGAATACTATCTGGTAATAGAATAAAAGATTTTAGTATCTAAAGATAGTTAAAATTATCATGTAAAAGACTGTAGTCATATTATTTTCCAAAGTTTATTGTAAAGATTTTATTCTATTTCAATAATTGCCAGACTAAGATCATAACAAACAAACATTCTGTCCTGGAGAAAAACAGCATAACTGCTTATCTTTTCAAGAGTCTGTCACTTTAATGTGGAAGGTGGATATAAGAATTCCCTGAGGAATATTGCTCCCTAAGCCCTTTACATGTTCGCAGGGTGGTATATCCAGGCCTTTGCCAAAACAGTGTTCCATAAGATGGAGCACTTTATATGAGTGCACATTACTTTCTCTCCTACTTCCATAGCAACCATTTAGCACTTTGCATATGAATTTTAGAATAAGATATGTAAAAGGCACATTTCTATCAATTTTCATGTAGGGAAGATTTAAACTATGACTCATTTAATGTTATCCTATTTGTGAGTATCTTAAAATACCTTAAACACAACCTTAGAAGGCCTGTTCAGAAATCAACAATAACTAAACATGAAATTAACATTTGCCCACTGACTTACACTAATGTGGGCAAATTAACTAAAGCTTGCCCACTGACTTACATGCTTCCTGATCGCTTTAATATCATACTTCATGACTTATGTTCGTTGTACTATACATTTTTCTTTGAAAGGTATGTTATTTGAAGCATTTCAATTACTTCATTTTGTCAATTTAATATTGTCAACATAATATTATCCAATTTTCAAGTATACAGAAAAAATGGCATATAGAAACATAGAACCCATGTGCCCATTAAGTATAAAAAGTATCCTTGTATAGTAAATTTATATTAGAAAGAACATACTCCCAATTACATCTACTTATATAGGAGCTGTATATAGTATAAGGAATGAGCAAGATTTAAATCACCAAAGTGGATATTCAATTAAATTGATACAATTGAGTATTGTGTTCATCCATATTAAGCATGTGCTGCCTTCATATTACTGTAGTGAGTGCAAGGTGGGTTGTTTTCCAAGAGATTAACAGGAAAGAAAAAAATAAGAGAAATTTTTATTATCTTAAAAATAGTCCTCCCACTCTTCGATTGTGCCATTGAATTTTTAACAATTTGTGAGTCGAGGTAATACTTTTACAGCAAGTGGCTTCTTTTTTGAGATAGCGAACAATTACAGTTAGTATGTTTTGAATTAAACATTCTTTATCTATTTGAGTAGTAGCTTTTACTCTAGGTTCATTTTATTCAATTTTTATTAATACACATTTGTAGTACATGTTTACATTCATCTTAGGGTGCAGGTACATGTACTTAACATATCTTAATTCTTGTTATTCCCTTTCCTTCCCTCCTTGTCTGAATCCCCCTCCCACTAGTAAAAGATCTAGCTCCTCCGTTTCCAGTCTCTTTTTTCAATTTATATTGTTTTATTCATACATGCTTGCAGTACATAATGATTATGTTCCTCCACTGATGAATAGATAATGTGATATTTATATACAAAAGACTCTGCCATAAAGAAGGATAAACATGATATACTTACAGGAAAACTGACACAGCTTGAGTCCATAATGTCAAGTGAAATAAAGCAGACACACAAGTTGAATATCACATGGTTTCTCTTACATGAGAAACCCGAAATATAAAAAAAAAATTGTGCATATGTACCTAGTTCCTATTTTCTATCTTTGATTTTGTATTTTTAATTATTTTAAGTTGCTATTATAAGAGAAGTTATGTAATATTTAAACTTATGTGTCTATTTCACTTAACATTATGATCTTAAGGTGCATCCATCTTTTTACAAATGAATCAAATTTATTTTTGTGGCTGAGTAGTATTCCAGTATGTATAAATGAATACATATGCCTCTTCCAAAGTTTAGCTGTCATGAATTGTGCTGTTATAAACATAGGTATGCATTTATCACTGTTGCATGATGTTTGAAGTCTTTTGTGATGATAACAAGAGGAACAACTGAGTCAAATAGAATTTCTAGTTTTAGATTTTTGAGGACTCTCCATACAGCTTTGCATAATGGTTATACTAGTTTACACTCCCCCCAGCAATTAAAAGGGTGCCTTTTCCCCATCAGCCTCACCAACATTTGTTACTATTTGGTTTTTTGGGATTTTTTTTTGATACATATTCTTTCCAGAATAAGATGGAATGTCAATGTTGTTTTAATTTCCACTCCTTTCATGGCCAGAGATGTTGAGCACATTTCTGGCCATTTATACTTCATTTTGCAACAATTTATGGAAAGAGTATATTTGGAAGAATAATCATTCATTAATTCAATATCAGGATTCTGGACCATATCATCTCTTTAGGATACTTTCAATCCTGAAGTTACCAAAAAATTTTGTTTAAAAAATACATAAAGCACAAGACCCTGAGTTCAATTTCTGGTACAAAAAAAAAAAAACACATAAGGCATTCTAAAAATTCGAGTGATTCTTATAGTACCCATACTGTCTTCATTGATTTCTTTAAAGTATGAGATGTATGCATGCTGCTGGTACCTCCTATGAACATTTCCAAGATTCCTATATAGCATATTTGTATTACTAAAATTAAAGTTACTGAAAGTTATTTTTAAAATAGTCCTCCTGCTGGCTCTTGAATTGGCAATTATTATTTTTTGTCTAAAAACAAGGAAACAAGATAGGCTTACCTATAATAGCTACAGAAAACCAATCAAAAACATGAAGTCATCAGAATGGGGCCAGAACTCTCCATTGGTTAAATAGCCAGGGTGTTCCACAAATCCAGAAGCATGTAACTAATGGTAGCTTCAACAATGTATGCATGCAAGGCCTAAGAATGTCCCCAGAAGGAGAGGGTAATGAAGCCTTACAACTTTTAAAAACAGATTCAAACAGCAGTCCAAGTTAGCAGAAGGCAGCTAAACTCAACACAGACTAATACAGGATGCAAAGTGGAACAGAAAATGAAATAGTTATAGTTTTTCCAGATTCAATCTGGAGAAATAATCCTATTCAGCATTAATCTTCTTTACACAGATGTTTAAATTTTCTTAAAAAATAGGATAATAATTCAAGAAATAACAAAAGTAAAATTGAGTCAGCAATAATAGCAAGAATCAAAGTACTGATGAATCATGTACATCACATGAATTAAAATGAATCTGAAGAAGCCCTAAAGCCAGCATATTACTAATGAAATCAGTGAGAAAATGAGCACAGAGGTAGAAATAAATGTGGGACAGAAGATGCAGTGAATCTTCAGACCAGGTCCGAAACAGTGCCCTTGTGTACACATAATAACTAGAATATACCAGTTTCCACAGACCATTAGACCTCTGAAACTTTTCTGTCCTAGTCTCTAGAAAAGCGATAAGAAAGCTGTGGGCCAAATCAAACCAACAGCCATTTTTTTGTAAATAAAATTTTATTAAAATACAGACACAAAGATGGCAGAACAGTGAGCAGGAGAGTAAACAGTCTGTCTGAGAGAAACAGTTCAGATGCTGGAATATAACATCATGGAGAGGACAAGAAGGAAGGAAGCGGGTCCCCTGGACCAAGGAAGAATCTAAAATATGAATTGAAGCCCACAAAGAGAATAAAAACAATTTAAATGAAGAAGAAGGTGGTGGCTGGCAGCGCCTCAGCCTGGAGCTGAATTCACCCTGCCGGAAGAGCTGCTGAGCCTGGAGATGCGCAGTCATGGTAGTGGTCATGGTCACAGCTGCAGTCAACCCCAGAGGTCTCTGTGGAGAGGCATTTGGGTGAAGGAGAGTGGCGGATGCGGAGATCTGCACTGGCTGCTGGTGAGTGCTTGGAATTCCATGCACCCCCCTCCCACCCCACGGGAGAGAGTGATCGGCCAGGCTCCACCTTGGCAGGTTATTCCCTGCGGCCAAGACTGCTAACCACTTCTGGTGTCAGCACCAGGTTGTGAGCAGACCTGCAGAAGTTGCTTGGACCCAAGACAGAAAAACCAGTCATTTGGGAGCTCCAGGTTGTGGGCGGACCTACGGAAGCTGATTGGTCAGAGATCTGCTCCCATGCTCCTTTCAGGCAATATTATGTAGGTTCCTAAACAGATTAGATTCACAGAGCCTGACCAGGTCTGCTCCCGTGCAAACACCGGGTGTCTTGGTGCCCAGCTTAGTGCAGACACAGGCGCCCAACATCAGATATACATAGCCAGCACTGGCCAGAAAACACGAACAGTCTAGCTTCAGAGAAGTTGTGGCCAGTGCTGGGGTGCCTGGGACCACACTATGTGGGGGTGGAAGAAATCAAGAATATGCCAAGACGAACAGGGAGAGGGCAATCTCTGGTGTTCAACACAAGCAGCGCAATTCCACAAGAGGAAAACATGGAGATCGAGAATTGCACACCTGAAATGTCTGAAGTGCTGTCAACTGAAGTGAAGAAACAACTTCAGGAAGCTATAAGAGAAATTAGAAGAGAAATTCTATCCCAGGTAAAAGAAGAAATGAAAACCATAATAAAAGAAATACTAAGCATCTCTAAAGAAGACACAGATAAAAAAATAGAGGAGCATAGGAAAATGAGGGAAACCATGAATGAACAGCGTAA
>RJWT010000160.1:0-87728 GCA_004365215.1 Cuniculus paca
TAAAAAATGTACAGAAAAAAAGGAAGAGGATGATGAGATGAATGGAAGGGAAGGGGAGAAAGGAGAGAAGCAAAATAGACGAAAGGATTAGTTAAGATATGTATGCACATGTACAGATTCCACACAAGAAATGTAAACATCACGTGCTGCAAACATGCATTATTAAAATTTTAAAAATATGTAAACATGTATTGCTTGAAGAGGAAAAGAAAGGAAATGAAGTGAATCCACATGCCAAAAGCATGCAAATAGGCAAAAAAGCCAAAGTGAAAAATATGCATACAAATAAATATATCAGTAGATATTCACATATCTCAGTGTAATACAGACATAAGAATTGTGAGCTATTGTTATGCTTAAAAATATAAGTGATTCTTAGGTATGCATTATTAAGTGAAACAATACAATTCTCAGGAAATTGTAGTTTGATACAATTTTTACAAATATATACATATATATGTATATATATCCATGATTGTGGAGATGCATCAGCATATGTTGGAACAGGAAGTATTGAGGCCTCTAGAACTGGAACCTTGATCTGCCAATGAAGCAGAATGTTTCAAGGTGGATCACTAATAACAGTAGACTAATACACAGGATATAAAATTGCTCAGTAAATAGCAAGAATTTTAATTTTACAGAGAATGGTAACTTAACCCTAGATGAGCTAAAAAGACCAACAGTTTACAGTTGGTTTCTTTGAGGATTAGAGCTATGACCAAAAAAATACATATACACAACAAATGTATTTCAAACTATAATGAAAGCATCTTCAAAATTAAATTTTAAAACTTTCTTATGATATTAAAGATGACTAGGTTTTGGTAAAACAAAAATGCCATGTTACAAAATACTAGGAGAGTGAAAGAAAGAGCTCAACAATAAAAATGTTCCTTTGTTTGATTAATTTTGCAGTCACAAAGATTTCACTGTACCATGTCTGAGAACTTCTTCGCCTACTTTGTATTTTTAGCTTGTACTTCTTGAGAATGCTTGCTCTGTATTCTTAGATACATCCTTAGATTCTGAAAGTCTGTAGTTGCCATTTTAGTTCTGGTCAAATATGGAAATGTATGTATCATTTCAGATCTTGAATTGTGCAGCAACAATATTCCTTAAAAGTTATATTGCATTTGTATCAGAGTTTGGGTTATTTGTATTAGTTTTTCTGCATGCTTCCAGGCTTACACAAGTAATCTTGCTGCATTGGTTCACATTATAAAGAGGCCAAATTTTATAACTTTGTTCATATAGCCACATGAATGATCTCCTCCTTAGTAATATTTTGGCAGTTATATATATACACGATTGTGAGCACATACATATTTTTCCCTAAAATGTCACTGAAGGTGTGGTTTATACTTTTCTGAAACACCATAATTAATTTGGAACCCTTTATTCAAAATAGCATAGATTTTATTCTTCTACCCCTTAATCCAAGAGGCTTTATATAAAGATACATATTTTGTGTGCACACACAAACACACACATCATACCTATTTTGTTATATGAAAATGTCAGTTATTAATTCATTCAAAACATTAATCTTCTATGCCCAACCTGTATATTGGAAATCCATTTATACTTAAAGACTATTTTATGGATAAGGATGATTGGGCTGCTCAATATTAAAAAGTACATTTCTATGTTTTAAATATATGGAAAATGATTCATTGACACTTTGTCATTTATTTCCAAGTTTTTTATGTTGCGTAGAAGCCTCTCAGTGTGTCAAGCAAATGGAAATTGCTTTAATTGAGTCAGCCTGTTCTCCCTCTGAGGGTGTTTACCATATAGAGCAAGCGGCAGAGGAGAACTGGAAAGGGGGCAAAAATTACTATGCACACACTGACAGAGGCAATGGAGCACCTGTCACCCATCTTAAGTTTAATTTCTCCTAAAAGACATCTATTTGCATGCTCCTTATTTTTTATCTCACAGTTGATGGAGCTTTAATTATGTGGTATGCTTTCCTATCAATTCTAATTTATAGTTGTTTTAAATTCATTCCCAGGTGTCAGATTGAATCATCTGCTTCTCCTTTAACGTTTAGGGCAGATAAATATTTCTTCCTGGTGAGTGTGCTTTTAGTTTGGTTATCTACTTAAGCACCAAAGTATGAATGTGAAAAGGCAAGTAATTGCCACTTCTGTTTCTCAGTACAGATTGCTGTACCCAGAAAGGAAAAATCTAGGAGAAAATATTGTAAAGAAAATTTCCTAAGAACTGAGAAAAATATATGCCTATTTAAGTAAGTGCACTTTCAGACTGTTATTGACAACTTCATGCAACACGTTGTCATTATTAATAATTTCAAACAATTTGAAGCATTTCTGGTTTTTCAGTGTTTAAGATTGATATTCCAGGTCACTTGTTCTACTTTACATTTGATCAATAGTACTTTCACACTAGAATATTAAAAACACTGCAGATTTGTGCCCTGGAATTATAAAAAAAATTATAGCTCAATATAAGATATTGTGGAGGAAACATGAAAAAATACAGCAAAAGTAAGAGATGTGACAAGGTGACTTCTCTAAGAACAGTGACAACAAAAAGAGAATACAGAAATCAAGGAGGGGAGGAACCAGGAGAAACTGCTTACCACCAGGTTTTGAGCTTACCAACAAATAGCTGCTCTTTTATTTTGTTGATAAAAAACAATGAGGTTCAAAGAGATATAATTTGTCTTTTTCCTTTGTTCTCTGCCCTTGTTTTGCATTCACATTTACATAAGAACTATTTTTCCAGAGTTGAGATAAAAAACACCCCATATGTGAATCAACAAAATAATTTAACATTAGTTTAATTTTTTTATTTGCTTTGTGTGTAATCTTATTGAAACATCTCTGTGCCGCATAATAACCTCAAACAATACTTTGCTTTAAGAAAAACGACACAATTATGCACGTTTATAAACCATTCCATTGTATAATGTTTAAAAGATGTTTTTTAATGAGCTTAACAGGAAGAAATTAAAAACAAGATAAAGCTCCTTGGAGGCAACTGCAGAGTAGTTAAGGAAATTATGCAATGCTAAATGGGCATTTAGGAGAAAGCAGAGGAGAGTTGAAAGTCACACTAGAGACTGACAAACTAGTAAGACTTTGGAAATTGAAGATGTTCACCAGAGGAAAGAAAGAAACCGAAATTTGTGAGCACTTGAGACATGATCACTGGCTTAGCTTTGGGCATTTAAGTTAAATTAGAGCAAAAAGAAATTCTGCTCGATATGTTAGTTTCCTGTTTATGCCATTGAGGCAAGCAACATGATAGAGATGACAGAATTTTTAGATAAGCTGTCATGGATCCCTAGAGTCTATGGAATCTATCCGGATGCTTTCACTGAAATTGTTTCCAAGATACTTGGTATCAATAGATACACAAAATTGCAATGTGAGGAGACATAAAAGGTACACAAGATTGGGGGAGGTAAACATAAACTGTGTATTAGTCATACATGAATACATTACATTGTTCTAACTATGCACTCCCTTTAGAATGTCTTACCTAAAATTGAAATGTGTTAAAAGCTGTAACAGCCTAAGTGGGTCTAAGCATATTTTCATAGCTATTTTTTAACCCATATTTGTATATTTATACCTACCCAGGGGTATTGTCCAAATTTATTCTTAATGGAACCATAGTATATAGGGACTTTGAATCCCACTGTACAAAATGCAAATGAATTTGATCAAATTTCCACTGAAATTATTTATCTTTTGGAGCATTATTATATCACATGTGCAAAACCATATATTTCCATAGGTTCTGTCACTCTAAACATTTCACTGAGATCTTATATGGGGGTGTTCATTTATGTCACAGTATTGTGTCTCAGATGGTCATATTTCACTACTACTTTTTTACAATGCATAGCTTTTCTGAGGTATCCACCTCAATTCAAAATATTAAAATTGAGTTGAAAACTCTGTCTCTCTCTAAACAAACTCTTCAGTAGATTGCTTGAAAGTATGATTTTTATTGATATTTTAGCTTTTATCTTTTAAATCTTTTGTTGATCTAGTTATGAAATCTTGTAGATCACACACTTGAATATACTGTAATCTCTAATATCTCTTCTCCTCAGCATTAGATCAGACTTTCATTAATTCTTGCCCTTCCCACCTAAGTAACGTGATTCACTGCAAACAGATCAGTCCAAATAAAAAACTATGTCTGATGGTCTGAACAAAAAACCTTTAGGTAATAATGTACAGTATATTATCTTTATATCCAGACCTTTTCATGATGCTGTTATATATATTTCTGTTTTCATTTCTCACAATTCCTCTTTTGAACCCTGGGGACCAACCATGCAAAATTACACTTTTCACTGAATACCAACTTTGCTCATTCTGTTTTCCCTCACAGAAATAGTCTTCCACTCCATTTTCCTTATTTTCTGCAAGGGAAATCTTTGTATATTTAGAAAAGATTTTAGAGAATTTTCTCTTTCCTTATCCACTTACATCTTTAAAAGTTTATCATTTTATAATTTAGGATTTAACTGACAAATGCTGAAGAATCTTATTGCATTAGTAAGTACTCACATGTTTGTATGTTTTAAAATACAGACCAATGTACAGGTATATTTACTTATGTTTATGCATAATACAATGTATTTGTATGACACATAGATACATAGATACTATGTGAATGTAGATACAAAACATATATTCATACAAAACCAGCAAGAAGAAGACTATGAATGTAAGATAAACTGATAAACTGCAAAGAAAAAAATATATTTCTGCGTATGTATAATGTATAAGAAAAAGTGTCTGTATACTCTACCAAAACGCCAATTACTTGTCTTATAAATTTCAGCAAGATTAAAGAAATTTATTGTAAATTTTCACTGCAGATTTTAGCACCCAATAGTTTTAATCAGTGTTTACAAAAGCAAACAATGCTTTACTAACATCGTTTCTTTGTAATTGCTACAGACTACAGGCATGGGGATCATAAGGAAACTTCCTACAGATTTCTGAAGCTGTAAGTGGTCATTGTAAAAATCAAACCGATTCTAGTCAATCTGTATATGGAACAGTGCTTTTAAATATAAATATATTTATTTTCCTAGATAGTAAAAAGGGAGAAAGAATCATTTTAATTTCATTTCCATCTTTCTCAAACTGAAACAGCTTCCTTGAGACATACCTGACAGTTGCTCTAGTTGAAAAGTGCTTGATAACTTTAAAATATGCAGATCAGCCTGGGGCCTACATTACCTTGGGATTCCTAGTAGAGGAGAGGTTGACTCTATTTACAAAGAGAAAATCAGCACTTATTAAATCAAGTCTCTATTGTACCAGGCAGGGATTTCCGTAGTCTCAAAGCTCACTGACTGTACGTGTCTTAAATCCCTATGTATGTTATAAAAAAATTCCTTGAAAGACCTTGTCTAATGCAAAATTATTTATCTTTCTAAGTAGCATAAAGATCCCAGGAAAAAGGTCAGTCATGTTTGGTCCTATAAAAGTAATAACCAATAGAGATCCGATTGTCTGTATGTGTGTCAGCAGACAGGCATTTTAAGAACTTAGTTTGCCCTGTTTAAAGTTGGCCCTATGGTCTTGATCCATGTATGAGTAATACATCATGGAATTAAACAAAGATGGATGTACTAAGAAAGATAAAATTTATGTTGCATCAAATTCCTTTCCAATATGGTGCTTAGAAGCACAGAATTGAGAGCCAAATTATATGGATCCTAAACTCCCTTTTCTATCTTAAATATGGACTTACGAACTTGGGTCATTTTTGGGAAAATGAATGCACCTTGAGACCATAATGTTAAATGAAATAAATTAAGACACGCAGGCTTAAATGGAGTGTTTCATGGCTTTTCTTGTATGAGAAACCCAAGCTACAAATGAAATACGGATACTATAGAATAGGGAGCCAGGTCCTTTACCAAAGGGAAGGGCACCAAGAGCTGGAGATGGGGGAGAGGAGGAGAAGAGAATGAAAAAAGAATTAAGATGTGTTATATGCAAGTACCAACTCTTCATGAGAAATGCAATCAGTGTGTACTGCAAGTATATACTAATAAAACAAAGACAGTGAAAAAAAACCAAAAGTTTTGATTAACGAAAGAGGGTATAGAAATACAATATAGACTTCATTAAGATATTGTGATGATTAAGTTTTGGTTTTACTCTATTCAGTATATAGTATAACCATGCCTATTATTATTACTTTTATAGAGCTGTTCTGTTTTTATTTTGAAGAAAATATATAATCTATACTCACATATTTGAGTGGTATAAAATCAGAAGTCAAGGACTGTTCTATATTTCGAGCTTCAGTAAAGTTGTTGATTCTTTGGAGTATTTCCTGTGCAATTAGGACTTTGTTCATAAAGTTTTTGCCTCCACTTATGTATTTAAGAGTTTTACCTAGTTTATCTTCTAGATAAATAAAATAAATAAATAATCGTACACAGATACAAAATGATCTTCATACTCTGAGTGATTCTGGAATTGTGCGCTACTGTTTCTGAATTGCCTAAAGCTTTGCTGATCTTCAAAGATAATTTGATTGCAAATAGAGATGGCATTGAAATAGGAAATAGAAGTCATGCAAATTTTATCTGTACTCTCAAAAATCTCCCATAACCTACAATTTATCTTAAAACTTTCCTATAAGTAAGAAAAAATTTTCCTGAATTTTCAAAACTAACATTAAGTCAATTGGGAAAAAAAAACTAGTTTTTAAAATATTTGCATGTACTCATGAAGAAACATATAATAGTCAACAATAAATTCACTCTTTTGAGTGAACTTGGCTCAAAGGTAGAGGCTGATACAATACCGAGTTCTCATTAATTTGATATTGATTGTATAGATCACAGCCCACAAGCAAATACAGATGCTCTCAACCATATAGTGAATGATCTTTTGTCTACAGTTTACAAATCATTTCTCCCTCATAAAGTCTCAGAAAGCTGACGTTACAGAAATTCACACATTACTGGTCCCTGATTTGTCAGACTAACAACTAACTTGGATATCACCATTGTTATTATTATGAATATCACACCTATACACAAAACAAGATATGAGACCTCATCATGGATATAAGAAAAAGAACAGACTAATGACATCTAATAGAAATATAATGAAAGCCAAAGATGTGTTCCACGTGTATAATTTTAAAATTTTAATTTTATTCAATTGTCATAAGAAAAAATTTAAGAGGTGACATTTTAATTATATAGTGTTCTTAAATCCAATATTATCCTTCAACTATATTATCAATGTAAAACTTACATATTTTACACCAGTTTTCCCTCTACGTCCTATGCTTGCATCGACTATGTTTCAAAAGTTTCAGTACAGCTGTTGGTATTTTGTAGTATTTCCTGTATGATGGGGTTTTGTTCATAAAGTCTTTGTTTACACCTATGTTTTCAAGCATTTTACCTATTTTATCTTCAAGCAGATTAAATATTTCTGTTTTGATATTAAGATCATTGATCCATTTCAATTTTAGTTTGGTACATGGTGAGAAATATGAGTCTAGGTTTAATCTTAGGCATGTAGAAAGCCAGTTTTCCCAGGACCATTTATTAAAGAAGTTTTTTTTTTTTTCCTTGTGAAATGTTTGGTCCTTTTTCAAAGATAAAGTGGCCTTTTTCAAACATAAAGTGGCCAAGTATGGTTGGAATTGTTTCTGTATCTTTTATTCTATTCTATTGATTCTCAGGTCTGTTTGTTTTCCAGTACCATGTTGTTTTTATCATAGGAGCTTTGTTGTATAACTTCAAATCTGGGATTGTGATTCCCTTTGCCTTGCCCTTGTTACCCAGACTTGCTTTTACTAGTCTAGGTCCCTCTGTTCCACAGGAATTTTTGAATTGTTTTCTCTAGTTCTGTGACGTATGCTATTGGTGTTTTGACTGGGACTGCTTTAAATCTGTATAACAATTTGGGCAGTATGACCATTGAGATCACAAGGATGCTTCCTAGTCTTCCCAGATTCCATCCACGGGATGTCAGTAGTACCCACCCACAGTTAACAAAAGTGAAAATGTCTCAGAACATCTGGTAGGCAAACTATCCATGGCTGAGAAATAACAACGTCTCAATGATCTCATTACAAATATGTACAATGAAATAAGTGAAAGAATGACAGAGGACATTTGAATTCACAATGGTCTTTGTCCTTCCCAAATGAAAAGATTTTTGGGCAGCACATTGGAATATTTTCGATCAGTAAACGTCAATAAAATTTAAAATCTGATCCTGCCTTTACATTATTTAGTGAACATAATAGTCAAAAAACAGGACTTGTAGAAATCAACATTACTGAAAATATAAGTATCCTAAGTGCTAGCTACTGAGTCAGTGATTCATAGGTAATAAATTAGTATTATATCATGCGACAAAGCATATACTGCCATCTACTGTTACTGATGGCACTGAAGACAAGATAGATTTGTTTCACTGAACAAAATGAAAACACTGTCTTTGTAGTTGCTTACATGATCTGTGCCTGAGCTATCTGGTATGTCAGCAACTAGCCAAGTCAACAGCTCCCATTCAACCACAGGGTGGAAACATAGTTAATCCGAATTGAGATCTCATGTAAGCAAAAAATATTCGATGCAAGCATAGGACGTAGAGGGAAAACTGGTGTAAAATATGTAAGTTTTACATTGATAATATAGTTGAAGGATAATATTGGATTTAAGAACACTATATAATTAAAATGTCACCTCTTAAATTTTTTATTACGACAATTGAATAAAATTAAAATTTTAAAATTATACACGTGGAACACATCTTTGGCTTTCATTATATTTCTATTAGATGTCATTGGTCTGCTCTCTTTCTTATATCCATGATGAGGTCTCATATCTTGTTTTGTGTATAGGTGTGATATTCATAATAATAACAATGGTGATATCCAAGTTAGTTGTGAGATTTCAGTAATATGCTATATATGATAGTCTTCAAAAACAGTAGAATACTTTCTAAATCCTGGATCCTGAAAAAAATGTTACTAAAATTAAAAACAAGTTCCTGGATGTTAGATGACTTAGACTATCAAGTGACATTCTAATTGCCATGACTGAGTGGTCCCAATAGTCAGATATGGATGCAGATATTCACAACATGAAAGATAATCTAGGAAAAAAAATTCAGTAAGTTATGCTTCTATTTGTAATTTAAAATTATTGAGAATTATACTGGATGCTCTAAAATTCCTCTACATATATTGTACTGTGCATCTGGAGTTATATTTTGATGTCAGCACATCTCTTCCACTATTAATAGTTTTGATGTTTGTAGCCTTTGTTTTCTCATTTGCAGAATGGAGATAATCATACTGATCTTAATGAGTTGTTATGATTACAAATGATAGTCAATAAGTTATCTGGTACAGTGTCCAGTAAAAATGCCATCAGACAATTAAAGTCAAACTGCTTTATTCTTCCTTTTGTTATCAGTATTATCATTATTGTTATTACAACTATTATTATACCAGGGTTTGTATAACGTGCCTATCAGGTGTCAATCACAAGTTTTCAGTTAATAAAATGCCAGGAAGTACTTGATGATTTTTAATGAGCTTAAGTGGGTATCTTTTCCCACATATTCTGGAGCCCAACATCACATTAGTAGGCCAGGTAGGCATACACAATACATTCTTACAAAGCATCTATCACAGACCCATGGGCAATGACTCCTCTGCTCAGTAAAATACTATTCAAATATTATAATCCTTCTACATACACAACTTTAAGCAATTTAATTCAATTCATGAATACTAATAAAGTCAGGTATAATTACACTGAAAGGGTAAACTATTTTTAAAAAGTCAAAAAATCTAAATTATTAGATATAAATACTAGAAAGCAAACTACTGCCTTTATATTTTAACATTTTATCATAAAAATATTTAGTCCAAGAAAACACTAACTAAAATCAAGGGTCAATTTAGAGTTTAGTTTTCAGTAAATGATGAAAATTAAAGATGTAGATATACAAACAGTTTTTTTATGCTTCATTCCTGAAAACTCTAAGTTTTAAGATGAAGTACAGAATCTTGTAGAATAAAAAGAGGTCAGCGTAGTGCTGGAAGTGATTGCCGAGACTCAATACTATTCTCTCTACATACAAATAGATATGTAGCCTATCCAATTTTCATGCAATGAAAATAAATACAAGCATTTTATGGCAAAAAGCTAATGCTGCTCATATATTCTTAACTAATTATGAGAATTTGAAAGTTTAATTCAAATAGGTGTACAGAGTTCAGAAAAAAAATGCTTTTATTATGGAGTCCTTTCCAAACATGAAAAAAGGAATTGCATCTTATCAGTTTGTCAGGTTTTCCTATACAAGCCCTTTCTGGCAGAATACTTATAATTTGTGAAATTAAGCCATTTTTATTGAAAAATTTTAACCTTACATTATTAGGCTCTGCTTTATTACACAACAAGGAGAGCTTAACATATTTATTGTAAATTAGGAGACTGTGTTTTCCAATAAAACATTATTTTCTTTTTTTAACTGAAAGAACTAGCTCTTAAGTAACTGTGTTAGATTTAAAGTGTCCCTATGAAGAGATAGGGGGAAAAGAGCTCCTGTCTATAGGAAATATTTCTATTTCACTTCATCACATTTTTCACATCATCATTCACATTTTTGTTCTTTTTTTTTTTTTTTCTTTTTAGTGCTCTAAAGGTTTTGCTCCATCGAGTAAGCACTAAAGGGTACTTACTCTGGGGGAAGCGAGGCGGATTATCATTAACGTCTGTCAGTGTGATGTTCACAGTGGTCGTCCCCGATAAGCCCCCCATTTGGCCGCCCATGTCTTTGGCCTGGATGACCACTTGGTACTGTTCCCGATTTTCTCTGTTCATGTTCGGTAATGCAGTCCTGATGATACCTTAAAAAAAACACGAATGCTTTCATTTTCTTTACTGAATTGCCATTTATAATTAGATTGAGCCTCAAGGAGTATTATAAATACCTAAGATATTTTTGCTGTTAACTTTCGCATAAAATTTATAAAAGCGATTTCATATATTTTCATTGTTTGTGTAGTTTTTCTACAGAATGATCTGAACGTATGTAAAAACAGCTAAACTTGTATTCCCATTAGTTCACTCAAGTTTTGAACTTCTAATTATTAAGTATTTGCATGTGGCATCCTCAGTCTTCTCTGAGTGCTAATGGTAAGCCTTCGCTCTTGTTTCCCTACCTTCTTTTTACTTATAAAACCATAGAGATGGTTTCATTAGTAAACACTGATTCATGATTCCTGACCTGTTTCTGGCTCCACGGAGAAGTACGGCTGCCCTTGAAGGATGCTGTAAATGACTCTGGCGCTGTTCCCGTAGGAAGGGTCGTCGGCATCTGTAGCTGTGACTTGCACCACGGAAGTACCTGAAGTATCCAAACTCAGCTTAGTTCTGCACAGTACCAGAAGGAGGAGCAAAAGCACTGGTTTTCATTGAAGACTTGAATGATCTTTGGCTGCAATATGACCACTTAAAGAAAGCTTTATATATAATTGGGATGAAAATCATATGTGGGTGTGTATTAACATATGCACATACACATACAGAGCGCTATTGCAGGTAAAATCTGGGTTTGATTATACGATATGTATTCTGCTATCAGGAATATTTTTATGCAGGGAACAGATAATGCTACAGTGTAATACACATGGTACCTTTACAAATGCTCAAGTTTAATATTTAAATCCATTTTGCATGATAAATTTCTTTCATGTAAAGGGCATTTCTAACCACAAAGGAGTAACAAGCCTTGGCTTTCCCACTCGCACTAATTAACTCTTAAAATAATTAACACATGCTCTAGAATATAAGTTTATGAATAGATTGAATTCTAAATTTAGAAACAGTCCAAGATGATCCCAAGTAACATGAACTACTAAAAACTATTTAATAAAGTTCATGATATTTACAAGTGCTTTATAGTAAGATGATTACCAAAAGTCCTTGGGATTCAGCAAAGTGAATACTAAATAACAACCTCACAATAAATCTTTTGAGAAAAATAGAGTTTTAAAACGTATTAAGATTGTTACACATAAACAAAACAGCACTAGAATTATTTCATCAGTTGGGACAAATTTATAATTACATGGGAAATGTGTACTTTGCACGACAAGTACATATCTCTCTAAGAGTTATCAGTATTTCCTGATGATTTTAAATTTTGGTCATGTTCTTTTAATAAAAACTAAAACAGTTTTAATGTTCTTTTCCTACCAATATAACATTTATTTACATTATAAAGGGAAATTCCATTTTTTAAATGAAATGTTCTACTTTTTTATGCTTTCTTTTATATAGCTTCCATATTTTAACTTTGTAATTCTTTATTAGTATGTCATTAATTGTGGATTGCAACTGGTTTATATGACCATGGATTTATACCATCACAGTTTTATATATAATGATTATAGTGAAAGATATCGCTTAATTCATAGAAAAAAATAATTCAATAAGCTAATCAATTCACCATTTGAAATATGTAGATAATCTAGACAAATTCTTTTGGTGAATTGCAACGAATTACATGAATGAAACTCTATTGCATTAATGGCATTTTTAATGTATCATCAGCCTTACATATCTGTGATTTCTACATTTGGATATTCAACTATCCTGGTGGGAAAAAAACATTTTTAAAAATGCATCTCTAATGAACATGTACAAAATATTTTTCTTGCTGTTTACTCTGAACAATAACAAATATTTACATTTTCTTGTTTTAGGTACTACAAGTAATCTACAGATGATTTAAAACATATGGGTTGATGCACTCATGCTATATGCAAATAAATATTTTCCTACTTTAATTAGGAAATTGAGCACCCAAGGACTTAGATTTCCTTTGGGGTTCCTACAAGCATTTTCAAAAGCATGAGGCAAGTATATTTATAAAATAATTGTGTTTAGAATTTCATGCAACTGTTAATTATCTGAAGTTGTGTGATAAAATTTGATATTTTAACTGTTTGCTACTGATGGCCACTACTATTTTCTTGATATTGAGTTCTACCTATACATACTGTAAAGATTTTAAAAACCACAGTTAATGTAAAATGCAGTAAAAATATTAAATATACACTATTGTTAGGGAATAAAACAATTATTGTCATTAATTCATCCTGTTATAAGAATTTCTTAAAATTATTTTTATGTTTTGTGAATGCTTTCATAAATAGAAATGAGCTTACCTACAACAGACATTTCAGGAACACTAGCCGTGTAAATTTCTTCTGGAAATGTTGGCTCATTGTCATTGATATCGTGGATTTTGATCACAAATTCAGACTCTGGTTCTACTGGCCTCAGAGTTCTTCTATTAATAGCTTGTGCACGTAGTGTATAAAAGGCTTTTTCCTCTCTATCAATTCTTCTCGTGGCATGAATATCACCTGTTTTTTCATCAATAATAAATAGAGTGCCAGCTCCATCTCCAGATAAAATATATTTGAGTGATCCATCTCCTTTATCTTGGTCTGAATGAAGCTAGGGGAAATAAAATGAATATATTCGTGATAATGCCTATTGGGTATATAATGCTGAAAGAATTCAAAGAAGGTCCTTCAAGACCCATCCTTGAATAATGGGGTCAGTATTCCACGCTCATGAAATGAAAGAGTTGCTTAAGTTTCATCACCTATACACACTTTAAGCACAAAGTGTGATTGCATGAATCATTGTGATTTTCATTCTAAATAAGAAAAAGTAACAATAATAAATAAAACTCCCTTGTTTGCTTTACTTGGTGTTTTGTTCTGGATATGAAACATAACTCAAAATTCTAAAGCAGTCAGAGGTGAGGCTTCTGGAAGATAACTGGGTCATGAGAGTGCTATGCTCATGGGTGAAATGTTCCATGATGAGTTCACGGATGAATGTGAGGTTAGCATGCGGTGCTTCACTAAAGAGGCTCATGGGTGCTGGCACGGAAAGTATATTCTTGTCCCTGGCTCCTCGCTTCTCATTCCATTTCCTGGCTGCCCCAGCCCTGAGCTTCTTTGCTTTTCCTTGCCCTTCTATTATTCCATTTCTGCATTATCCAACTGATCCTGGACAATTGGTCTCTTTGAAACCATGAGTTAAGATAAACGTATCCTCCTTAAATTTCAATGTCAGTCTTGTTTTTTCTTATCAGAAATGCGACCATGATAAATGCACTTGGTGAAGAAAACATTTTTGTGCTAAATGAATTTAATAAAGGCATCCTTTCAGTTTTGATGTGCTGATGTAAAGATCATTGTCCAATCTCCGTCTGTGAATGGAAAATTTTTACTCTCATATTGTCCAGGAAATCTTCCACACAGAAATTTATTATTTATTACTACGTTTTTGTTATGAAGTTAGTGATAGGTTGGAATCTCTAAATTAAGAAAAGTTGTATGAAGTATAGCTCCTACTTTAGGAAAACCATACAGAGTTTATACAAAAGACAATGACAATCTCACAAGTGTTTGTCAGTTTCAGAGCAAGAACACTGATAGATTCCACATAAAATGTGCATATATATATATATATCATAAATTTGATTAATGAAGTGTTCGACCAACACATGCAAAAAATAATGAACAATAAAATAAACCATAGCATAGTCTCCTACCTTGTCAAATCTATCTTTGTAAAATCTTGAAGGAACAAAGCAATTCAGGAACAATGAAATTCAGGGCAAGTCTGTTTCTTGTTCCCTTGCCTGTGCCTATAATACGATCACACTCAGTCTTTCAGAATTAGTTCATCAGAGCTCTGTGTGCATTCACATGGACATCTCAGTCCAGTGCACATGCCATTGCTGTGCAAATAATGATCTAGGAACCCACGTGCCATATGCAGGAAAAAAATATATATATATACAGCAGATGTCCCCCCATAAGCCTAGCCCTCAGGCTTATGGGTGCCTGTGCCAATGTGTAAGTCTGGATTTGGGGAAACTGATTTGGGTAAGAAACCCTTCTAGACTCTAGAAGCAAGTGCAAGGATATTTGGGGAAGGTATTGCAAGTGCCTTGTGGATGCTCTATCTGTGGAAACTGGCACCCGATAGGAATATCCCAGCCTTCCAGGGGATTTTTATTCTGAAGAGAGGAGTGTGGCCACTCAAAGAACAAAGCTCGGCCTCAAAAAACACAGGGATTATAAATTTTTCTTAAGATACTCCACTCATCTAACAAACATTTATCAGTTTTGCTATTCATAACAAAGTATTACACTTAACTTTATCGTGAAATTTTTCATGAATCTTATCATGAAGTTTATCATGGATTTTATCATGAGTCTTAAGAAATGTTTAAAATTGTAGATTTGCTTAATTTCTCCATTACTATCATTGATAGCTATACAAAGGCAATTCACTTTAACTGGTTTGAAGTAATTAGCAGATAGCTGTTAATTCTGGGTAAAACTCTATTTTTCTGATTTTAGGATAAAACATTATTTCAGATATCACGGTTAAAGAAAACCCTGGATATCCATAGGAACTTAGATTAAAAAATGAAGAAATCAAAAAACAACTTTTTACCATGATTTTAGCTATTCATAAAAAGTAAAGGTGGGAAACTCTGGGAATATCTTTAACTAAAAAGCTCTGAAAAATAACACATGCCTGTGTTGTCCAGGGAACCACGCACAAAAAGTCGCAAGACTGATTTTTGTTCGAACTGAAAATGCACGGAGTCGCTGAGGAACTTTCTAATTATAAACGTGTAACACAGTGGTAATTTTCCAAATCACACCTCTACACATTGTGTATTTCTTGTTCTTTCTGGAAATCATATTTAAGAGAACATGACTGGTGTCATCAGTCATGTGATCGGATAGCTATGTTTTCAGTAGACAATTCTGACGTTTATTGTCTACTGATTCAGTAGATTCAATCAGGAAATATTTGTTTATTCTCATAAGAGTCAGGTCTATCTAAAAGCAAATCAACAATTCCATTTTATTTCTGTGGAAGATTCAAACCAAATGTGTAAAGAAATTCATGGCACAGGCCATAAGAATGCTGGAAGATTTCTTAAGCACATAATACTGAAGCTACCCAGCATCAACAAAAAAAGAACAGAGGTTTAAACATGAAAATATTTTACATTTCATAAATATTACATCTTAGAACACTGCATACATATGGAGCATAAATTTGGAGAAGAGAAGGAAAGAAAGCAACATGGAGAATATTAAATCTAGCTCAGTTAGTCTGATCAAAAAAAGATGTAAAAAGGCTCTTTATATGGCATTTTGCTTTTATATAGTTGAGTTTCAGAATATAAAGCACAGCAGAACTTTTACCTTCAGTTATACTACAGAGAGTGAAAATTAAATCTAATAATTGGACCACATATGGTGGGAGTTTCTGTTGGACTAGAAAATTGAACATGGTAGCAGAAAATCAAAGAGATGGATGTTAAAAGTTAGACTGCAGTTTTAAGCATCACAAAATGAAATTATGTCTACATTTTTCAGCAGGAATATAATTAAGAGAAGTCAATGGAACCTATAAACTTACAAGTTTTTCTGTTTGAAAGCTGGACACTTAATAAATCTTTCTTGAATCATTAGATCTCATATTAATAATGTGCACTATTAAAAGTTTTTTTTCTTTTTTTAGAGACAGAAGCGAACAGTAACACTATAATGAATGATGAAATGATCATAGTTTGGTCTTCACCGTAGCTTATGTTGAGTGAAAGATTATTTAAAAATGTATTTGAGAAACAGAAAAGTAAGTAACTACAAGAGACACTTGCTATATACAGTGTGAGTTTGAGAGGTGAATTTGTATATCTCCTTAGACTTGGGAAATGCTTCTTCTCAAAGACGAAGCTGATCAGTTGTAAAACCTCAGTCCTAACAGTGAGATTAATGATTTCCTAGCAATTACAGAAACAGACCAAAAGATTGATATAAAATAGAAGAAATAAAATATAAGTGGAAAGGACAAAAGGTAATCATAGGTAAAAATTGTACTTTTAAGAAAGCTGCAGACTCTGGATTGCGCACAAAGTTACCCAAGGCAATCCGTATCCCCATTCCCTTTGTTAAATTTACATTCATTTCCTTCAAGACTCATCACATCCAAAATTCTTCAGGAATATTGAAAAGCCACATGCTGGCTTAATTGAGAAAGCAAAGAGAAGATGCTTGATCCTAAGGTAAAGGAGCGAGTTGAGAGTATCCAAAGTATACTTACGTTAACATAGAGAACCAAGTCAAATCAAACCGAAACCTGCCCATCCCTGTAGAATGGGTTAGTACTCTTTGTGGTAGCCCACATTTGCCTGGGGCTTCTACCTCTTCAAGACAATCATAAGTGTTTGCCATTCTAGGACTTAATTCATCTCATTTCTGGAGGGCGTCCTGAAATAGCTTAATAAGCCTTTTCTGTGCCTCTTAATAATATGTCATAAAATATCGTTTGCCCCTAGGGGAATCAGCAAAACTGAAAACATTAAAAAAAAAATTAGGGAGTGGGGCGTTAAGGTTCTTATTTCAGCTTCGGGAACCTTTCAAACTAAGTCCAGTGACAGCATGAAGTTCTTTCTTTTTTTCTTTCTTTTTTTTTTTTTTTTTTTTGTCTTTTTGAGATAGGGTCTCATTATGCAGTTCAGGCTGGCTTTGGGCTCACTTTGTAGCCCAGGCTGGTCTCGAACTTGCAAGGATCCTCTTGCCTCAGCCTCCCGAGTGCTGGGATTACAGGAGTGTACTGCTATGCCCAGTGAAGTTCTTTAATTATACTCTGGTTCCTAGGCTTCCCTATTCTTTTCAAGTTTTCCTGTACTATTTCAATTTTCTCTTTCTGTGCATGTCTGCTCTGGTATTCTGTGGGACCCTCCTTTCTTGTACGAGTGATACAATTTTACTTGCCATTCTAACTCATTTATTAAGATCAGAAAACAGTACTCATGAATGCAGTTTTCTTATTACTCCTATTATTCTCTTTTTTATTCAGATATTAGACCTCAACATTTGAATTAACTAAACATTCAATTGAATAATGTCACATTGATGGTATAGAGAAGTAGGATCAATGGATCATATGTCAAAAACCTTATAGCTTCTACTTACAGAAAGTAACTTGAATATAGATTTGTCTTGTGCTATTTTATTATATGAAGCATTAAGTTTTCTTTAAACATAGAAAAATATTAGATTATTATGGCTTAAGTTCTTTAGTAACACTCGCTTTCCAGTGTGAAACATTTGTGTCACAAATCTTTAAGAAGAATTTTATGTTAATACTGACCTTTTCTTTCCATGTGGAAAGCCTATTAAAAATTCACAACCTGCTGTGTTCCTTGTAAATCCACAAGCAGATAAAGGACATGGCAAGATACATGACAATTAATGAGAATAGAACAACTGGTACTGCACTACACATTTAAAAGTCACTTTCCTCTTGCTTAACTCTTCTTTTTTAAAGTCCAGATAAGTTTGATAAAACTCACTATTAAATTTGCTAGTAATGAGTAGTTTTAGTTTTTAAAACTAAACAATCAATTGACATCAAAGTAATAATTTAACACAAACGTTTCAATGAGCTAAAAGAAACTAATTGTATAACTATCTTAACCATCTTGTGTATAAACACATTTTTTCTTTTTCCTTTTCTTCTTTTTTGTGCTAATATTCTTTGGACAAGATAGCATGCCTATATCTCATACTCCGAATAACTACGAAGACAATAATATGCAATGTATTAATTATTGTAATTCTCCCCCTATCCTGTTTTGAACAGTTTTATTATTTTTATTTTTTTCTATTTAAAATTAAAACAAAGAAAAAAAAGAAATAATTTAAACACAAATATTTAATGAATGCCTGTAATTTGAAATGTGACATATTTTTGATTATTTTATTTTATTTGATACTGGGAGTCAAACTCAGAACCTTGCACTTGCCAGGCAGGCACTGTGCCACTAAGCTATATATCTGGTCCATATTTTTGATAATTGTATAACACTTCTTCTAAGGAACTCATCTTAAAATATTGCATAAAATTTGTGAGCTGAGAGGGATCTTGTGGTGACCTAGATTAGGAACATATATATATTCTTTTAATACTAAGAATCAGTGGGTCATCAATTACTTATCATAGAGAAGTTAAATTACCTCAGTAGAGGTACTCTGTTGGTAACTCATTTTACTTTGTTCAGGGTACTGTAAACAAGTAACATAAGAAGGGTGACTTCTAAATAACCAAAATTGATATCTCACAGTTCTGCAGACTGTAATGTCCAAGAATCACATTCCAGCAAACGCCGTGTCAGTCAGGGTGGGCTTTCTGGTGCATAAATGGGACCCACTACATGTGTCCCCCTATGGTAGAAGGGACAGTGGTTTCACTTGAACCTGTCTCATACTTGTGCTGATTTCAATTGCAATGGATTCTCCACATATACGATCTTATTACCTCCCGAAGGCTCAATCTCCTAAGACTATCACCTTGGATGATAGAAATAAAAAACATGAATTTTGGGAGGAAACAAATTTTTAGAATATAGCAAATTTTTCTCTCTTCATATCAGTTTATTTTCATTTTCTATTGACTCATTAAAGAAGAAAATGCTACACAAAATAATCAACTTACTTATCTACACAGTACATGGATTTTAAGTAATTTGTTACCTTATGAAAAATCAATAAAGGATTGTACCTTGTATCTTCATGTTTGGCTAATAAAGAAAAATCGAATAACAATTTTAAAAAGTGAAAAATTCATCCATACTCTCAGTAAAAGTCAGATTATTAGCCCTGAGGAATATATTTCTTATATTGTGAAATTCTTTCTTATTTAGAATATTGATGTTATTTGCCTCCAATTGAAAAATTGAAAAAGTATAGTAGAAGAACCCTGAATCATATTAAACTAGTTCTCTGAAAGGTGATTCTGATGACTAAATCAAGAAAACAATTACATGATCTGAGCTTAACAATTCATATTTATTTTTTCATGTTCATTAACCTAAAACTGTCAGAAATTATTTAATAGAGATTCCAAAATGTGGTGATAATTTTATGTTTCATTTTCTTTCAAGTAGGCAAGAAATTTTGTACTTGTTTAAAAAAATCCACGAAGTGGCAATCATATTATTCTATTCTGGTGGTGTTAACATTCACATACTGGTGTAATTGCTCCACCAAGTATTTATTTTATCAAATGAAAAAACATTGAGTCAAATAACCAAATTTGCTTTCAATAAAATACTGATGAAGATTGCCTACCATCTGAACACAGCCGAAAGTATATGAAAGCCAGCAAACACAATCTGGTTAGACATAAATATGCAGTTACTCTTTTTTTTTACAATTATTATAAATGGGTTTTTTTTAAAGTTTCATTAAGTTTATTGGTAGAATTTAGGTACAATTTAGGTATACACAATGATCACATTCATTACAGGGAATTTGTACCTGTACATGATATATCTTGATTCCTCTTTCTATTTACCCATTCTTTTCTCTCCTTTCAAACCCCTTCCCCTCCCTGTTCACAAAGCTCTGTTTTCATTTTATCTTTCTTTCTCAGTTTTTCTTTCCCTTTCTTCCTTTCTCTCTCCTCCCTCCTGATAGCAAACATTGAATTGGAATACGTGAAGTTTACAGAGTAAGAATGAAAGTGTGTAGTTGTTCCCTTCAGGGAGATTATTTTAATATTAATAACAGAAAAATATGGACCAATTTTATGAATCTCAATGATACAATTCTTCCTTCAAAAATAGAAATGGGGGCTAAGAAATAAAGCTTATCAGTGAAATTGATTGCAAAACAATCAAGATAATTTAAAAATACACTATGTATATGATTTAGATGCATAATAATTTTCTGAACAATTCCTTTTGGGGCTGAGAGGAAGCATGAAGGATTTAAATGACAGATGAGCACAGGTGTCTGCGTAGATCTGTACCTAGCCAAACCAAAACAAAAACAATGATTTGTTTTTCACAAGTAAAATAATTCTCTGGAGATCTCTTTCAAAAGGAAATAACCCATTGAAGTCTACTTTATATAACTAAGGACTCTTCTTTCCATTTGGTCTTCTAAGAGTAAAGCTAGTTAGAATTTGGCCTTGTATTTATGGTCCCAATACTGGGTGAAATGAATTTGGGATGTTGTAGTTCTGGAAGCCCTTTGGAGCTATTAAAAATAGTCAAATCACATCACTAGAGGAAGTGCTATAAAACTCTAAAAAGTATCTTCTGCAAGTGTTGCTAACTGCATTTTGAAGTGGTTCTTCAAGGGTAGACAGTAAATCCCCAATTCATGCATATTGGAGTTGCACACTTTCACATATACCAATGGACCTAGAGCTTGGCTTCTTTACGTTTCACACTGCATTTTTGTTTCAAAGGTGTATAAGACTCGCTTTGTCAAATTTACTAACAAATATGATTTATGAATTTATGAATACTTTCCTGGAACAGAACTCAGGTTGTGAAATTACTGTAGTCAGCGATACTGAGATTACATCAAAGGCACTGACAAAAGTTTTTCACAGACATACTTTTACAGGAATTATCTGCTGCAGAAGTCAACACTCTAAAAATATTTTTGAGGACATTTAAAAACCTTAAGTAGTATGTAAAATATACAGTAGACATATTACTTGTAATATATTAGATTATCCTTTGGAAAGAGTTACTGGGTAGTTAGAGAAAGTAGTGATTTTCCAAATTAGTATACTCCTCCTTAGAGTTTACTGATTTTTGCAAAGTATTCTCTTTTGGCCTGAAAATAATATCGAACACTTAAATACCTTATATTCCCAAAGCTCCAAGAACTTCTTAGGTATTTTGGCTTTACAGTGCAAGAATGTATTAATAGCTTCCTAAAATTTTGCTTATTAAGTGTCAATAATTTAAAATCAAGAGATTCACTTCTGATTTGGAAGGTGAAAAGATACTCGAAAATACTTCGTAAAGGAAGTTCTCTTCAATGAGTGAAATCATTTCTGGTAATATCTCAGTCATATCACCAATAAATTGGTAACTGCTGAAGGGATGAGTGCAGCACATTTCTGGGTATGTCTAGGTGTGTCACAGAAGCAAAACCTGAGGTACGAGATCTGGGCCTTATCCATTCCTTTCTGGCATTGTTCTCCTTTGCTGTTTCCCTGAAAACAAGGGCTGAGGGGCTGCTGGTGTCATCCTCATGATGCAAATTTTACACGCACGATGATTGCAAGAGTGCTGAGGGTCAAGGACACTTCCAACAGATTCAAAAGAAGGTCTGGGTCCTAGCAAAGGGACTTAAGAAGGCAGTGTGAAGCTGTGGCAATGAAGTCAAATGTGCAGACCCCAGAAAGTCAGAGATACCTGAAAACTTGGAATGTTAGCTGAGGAAAGCTGTAGGCAGTGAGCAGAGCCAGCTCATGGGACCACCCAAGCCCTCTGGAGCTCACATTCCACCACTATGTGCCACTGAGTGTGATGTTTTAGAACTTTAAACTTTCTAGGGACTTTGCTACATGGGTGTATTTGAATCTCTTGAGTCTTTCAAGATAAAGAATGACCAAGGGGACTCAAGAAGAACCAGCAGTTGCCTGCTCTTTCCAGGGATGTAGCAAAAGATGGTAAAATAAAAATAGTGGTTTGAATATTTTCATTCATAGGTTTTGAGGCACTGGCTGAAATGAAAACCTCAGAAAGAGGTTATAAAAGTGAAAGTAGAAAAAATTACATATCTATGTTTATATATGTGTGAATTACAAAAAATACTGCATAAAATATTGGGAGTGAAAAGATAATCATAACTATACATCATTGACAATTAGCAATTATTGAAACTCCATTTTGTCATTTAATTGATGTTTCCTTTCTTTGCCTATATATAAATATATATCACACAACAACACACGCACATGTGCATGTCACATATATATATCAGACAGATAATCTATATAAATTTTTCTAACATATATAGCAGTTTTAGACCATTGTTTCTGTGAGTCTTTCTAGAACAGAAGATTGCTTTTGAAGATAACCACCAAGCTTTTTGTTGTTTTGAACTTGTAATATTCACAGTACCTATTACATTATTATTTGTATTAGAAAGGAAAGAATATCAGAATCAAATTCCACACAAAAAGTCAAAATACTTTTAATGAAGTGAAAGTTTGATAAAATTGCATAAAGAAAATTGGGAATCAGTGATTACATTAAAATTATATGCGTACAATGTGAAAATCTTCATATTGAAAAACATTGAAGTTGTGAGTCATTTAGAATATAAATTTGAATTAGTAGAAATATGATACATATATGAAGAAACAGAAATACAAATCCAAATTTTTCTCTGAACTTGTACGGCAGGTCATTGTAAACATCTGTAATTTTTCTTTGGAGGAGCGTTAGTTAGGTCAGTAAGATTCACCAACACTCCCAAAGACAGCATGCAGAATAGACAGATAGTTTACTAAAAATTTGTATTTTCATGGCCAGATCTAAGCCTAAAAAACAGGAATCGAAACCCAAGAGATGTCTACAGAGGTAACTGTGACTAGAAGGTGCCCTTTTCCAGGAGAAATTGGCTAATGCTGGGCACGTGTTTAAAGGTGAGGATCTGTGGACTGAAAAGCAGAGTACTTCTGGGCAAAATAAAAACCTATAGTTCGTGTATCAGAGTGAAAAATACTTGTGAACTGAAGGACTTCAAATGTATTATCAGTCCTCTTCAGAAGATATGAGACGTCTGTTGAGTTATGAGTCGGTAGGAAGGCTAAAGGACCAGGCTGAAAGCATCTTAAACCAAAAGATCATTGTCCACATTGTAAGACACATAGGGTCCTTAGATTGAAAACAAAACAAGACAACAAAACAAGAAGTGAATAGGAGAAAATGGAAAGCCCTCCAAGGATTGCCAAATTGAACCTTAAGATTTACAAGTCTTTTTTGCCTTTTCATCTCTAGGCTTTCAACAATTCTCTGTGCTTCTCCAGTCTAAAATATAGACTTTTATCCTTTAACAAATGTCCAGTCCTGGTGAGGTAAATAAAGCAGGAAAAGAATTACTGTTCATGTTATCAATTGTCAAAGCATCAGGAAGAGAATGACAGATGAAGAGGGAAGGGGAAAAGAGAGAAAAAAGAGGAAAAACAAGAAAATGAGATGGGCATGAAGAAATCCTCTCACACAATTGTGGGGCCAGCAAGTTTGAGATCCACAGGAAAGGTTGGTAATCTTAAAATTCTAGAAAAATTATAATCCTGAGTCAGAAATCCACAGGATCAGATAACAACTTGTTAACACAAGCAAGTAGGATCGATTGGGTCAAACCCGCCTATGTTATGGTAGTTAATCTTCTTTATTGCGTTACCTTATTGTAAATGTTAATCCCATCTAAAATGTATTTTCAGCAACATCAACACTAGTGTTTGACTAGCCAGGCACCATAACTGACCAAGTTGTCACACAAAATTAATGATCAAAGCTGCTAAACAAATATTCTACCAAGCAAAAACAACTTTTCAGTAACAGCACCAGTGTTAAACAGATTTCATCATTTCTCTTTCACACAAATCAAGTCTCCTCATTTCCCCAAGCCACATGACTCTGAAGCTAGTTGCACAACAGTACCTCATGTCCTTTCTTCCTTCATTTGCTTACTTATTCTATAAGCAAATCATTTCTTACTTCTGATACATCTGTAAATGCAACTCATAGCATAGTTTTCCCATTCCAGCACAAATCGTTGAAATCATCATCCAAACTTCCAGCAGATCGCTCTGGTTCTACTTCTGTCCTTGCAGGGTCACACTCTATCCATCAGGAAGATGAATCGTTTTTAAAGGCAAACCAGTGTATGCTGCTACTCTGGTCAAAACTTACCAGTGACTTCCCATCCTATGTAGAACACCAACTAAACCTCCTAGCCTAATTTGCAACACTAATAATGATGTAACATCTACCTATCCCTTTGGCTTCTTATGATGCCATTCTTCCTTTAAATAGCTGAAATTAGAATGACCTTTTTGTTCATTGAACATTCACATGCTGTTATTGTGCAGGACACTCACTCTTTCACTTTGTTTCCTCCTGTTCCTCTTGACGTTTGTCATATTCTAAATTTTTAAGAGATTCTTTATTCTGATTCAACAACTTGTGGATGTATCATTATGAATAACTTCCTCAAATTTGAGGTTCTTTTAACATTGATGATAATTTCATTTTTCTTAGAGAAATTTAATTTTAATATAGACAAATTCATAAATTATCAATTTTAAATTTTTATTTGCATCTCATTAAATATTTTCCTAACTCACTGTATGTATACTGTCATATAGTTGCCTCCTTTTTAATAACTTAAAAACTCTTTTTTGATATTTAGTTCACTTTTCCATCTGAATGTGTGTATGCTTTCAGACATTACATATATCATAAAACAACTATTAATTTTCTAATTGGGATTTGCAATATGTATTTATGAAGTCATTAAAGTTTAATTGAAGTTATGTCACTTTAATATTTAATATTAAATAAAAATGACCACAAAAGCTACCACAGTTGACTTCCAAAGTACATGTCTTTTCAAGTTGTGAGAATAAACATGTTACATCTTTATTATTTTATTTATTTATTTTTTTGGTACCAGAAATCGAACTCAGGACCTTGCGCTTGCCAGGCAGGCACTTGTGCTGCTGAGCTATATCCCCTGTGCTACATTTTTCTTTTGTTAGTTTCTTAAAAAAAAAAAAATAGTACAGGCAATATTCATTTAAACACTGAGCTTAGTTCCTGCAACTAGGTCATTAAATGAACTGATCCCTAATTAGGAATTGTATATAGAATGCAAATTACAATATTCAGAACAAAGGAGTGGGTCAAAGGAAACTCCAAACTTAACGACTTTGCTTTTATTTGCATAACTTTTAACATGCAGTACTGTAATGTATAAAGGATTATAATCTGTACAGCACCAGCAGTGAAATTACAGGAGTGTACTGTAGAAGAAGTCATCATAAGGCCATACTGCTGCTCATGTTCCTGCACTGCAAATCGAAATTCGAGTTGTAAGTGTGAACAGCGCACCTTGATCATAAGTCCAAATAGTTGTTAGACAGGTAGGTCATTAAAGAAGGAATATCTGTATGTGCTTGCAGTGCATAATACTTATACTCATCTTTGGAAATTGGAACATATACAGGTCACCTCTGAATCATTTTTACTTCCCGTTCCTCTGCCTGACCTCCCATCTTCTCTCGTTCATCTTTCTGAAAACGAATCCCCCTGGACCTCTTAACATGTTTCAAAGGGGACTCTGTAATTTAACCTGTTTGTAGCTGGCATCTCCTGATATTTTTCACCAGCATCTTGTGCCACTCCAATCATCAGTAAATTTCCTCTTTGTTGTTGTTATTTCCATCTGTGTGTTTACTCTTTGATTTTGATGTGATACTCAAATACTGAATGTATATGCACTCACTCTCTAGTTGGGTAAAGCAGTCAAGGCTGAATTATATTTCTAATTGAGAATATTAAAAGCACTATTTTATTGTTCTCTTCATCTTCATATTGCCTTTAGAAGACAACACACAGAGTGGGTAAAAATTTTAGCCAGTTGTCCCTCAAAGACTTATATCTAGAACACATAAAGAATTGAAAAATATCAGACCCTCAAATTTAAAGACCCAAACTAAAGATGGACATTTGAGATGAATACACACTTCTCAGATAAAGCAGTACAAATGGCAAATAAATATATGAAAAATGTTCAACATTATTGGCAATTCAAAAGATGCTGATTAAAACAATACTGAGATTTTGTCTCACTCCAGAAAGAAATCAACCAATAACAAATGCTGTAGGGACTGGGGAAAAAGGAACACTTCTCCACTGTTGGTGGCAGTGTAGACTGGTGCAGCCAATGTGGAAGTTGGTATGGTGATTCCTCAAAAAATTGTTAGAGTGAGAGGTCCAATTTGACCTAGTTATTCCCTTTCTGGGTATATACCCAAAAGTTGAAACATCATACCACAGTGATATATGTGAACTCATGTATGTAGCAGCTCAATTTGTAACAGCTAAATCTTGGAAACAACCCAAATGCCCATCAACAGAAGAATGGATAAAAAGCATGTGGTCATTTTATACAATGCCGTGCTACTCAGCCATAAAGAAGGATAAACTTGAGACTTTTATGCATAAATGGATGCAACTAGAGACCATACTCGTGAGTGAAATAAATCAGACTCAAATGTGTAAACAACATATTGACTCCACAGTGTGAGAAACTGAAATAGTACATAAGAACTAAAGTATACAATAGATACTGTGAAATTGGAAGAAACTGTTCAGAGAAAAAGAGGAACACTAGTGTGTGGGAAAAGGGAAAGGAAGGAAGAGAAAAGAAAAAATACAAGACAGTTATATTACTTGTTTCTCTTAATTCATGGAAAAGAAAGGTTTGTGCTAATATCATTTGAAGAAATTTTATGAGTATATCTGGTATTCTGAGTAATTACCTTGAAGATAACATTAGATGTGAGGCCGGGGATTTAGCTCAGTGGCATAAGCGCCTGCCTGGCAAGCACGAGGATGTGAGTTCGATCCCCGGTACCAAAAAACAAAACAAAATAAAAAAACAATATGCAAAGTATTAACTATTGTTATTCTCCTATTATTTTTTATGATATTTTGTTTTATTTTTTCCATAAAATAACAAAGGAAATCTATAACCATTCTGATTTCTACTAATTGTATAAGACTCATAAATCTGCTTCTTTCAGGAAATCTTAGAAATTTTGTATATCCAGATTTCTGAATATTTATACTAATATTCCTCAGTGTGTGCATATTTTTATCAAAATAGAGACATGCTTACCAGGTTCTTTGAGTCTGCAATCTTATAGTATCTCATTCTGAAAATTCTAATAAAAATGTTATTGATGTATAATCTCCATTTTCATATTTTTTCTTTTTGGAACTCGTGTTTATTCAGATATCAATACTCAGGTGTGTCCCCAGCACATAATAATTTCCATATGTGACTGCAACAATATCTTCACTTATATCCTCTTTCAGAAACTTACTACTCCCTAACCAAGAGGAACAATTTAATACCATTTCTATTAAATTCGCAGCAAGTGGTAAAACCCAGCTCTGCTCCCGTTGAATCCCTTGAAATGCACAGAATGAGATGAGGTGATCTGCGTGACCTGAGGAAACTTCTGCCTTGAGTGCTTGAGTTCTTGCACTACTGCAAGGGTCACCATGTAAGCAGTTGAACTGATCTGATGCTACCCTGCTGTGAGGAAAACCACCCAGGGTGTAGACAGACCATAGGAAAACAGAGACCACACAAGGATAGTTACAGCATGAGCAAGGGAAGAGAGGACGGTAGGGCCAGAAAGGGCTGGGGATTGGGTAGAAAAGACCAAGGCTATTCTACGAATCCTTGTGGTATGCCAGTTCCTCATCTAATATCTGACTGAAATTCCATGAGAAATTCCTAGCTAAAATTATCCAACAAGTCTTTCACAGTGTCTTGTATCGTAAGAGTCAAAGATAGACACTAAAATTATTGTTGTGCAAAAATTATCAGATTGTTTTATTATCAGATTATTTAAACAACAGCAGCTAACCAGAAGAATGATTAATTTATGAACCTTAGTATAGACCAACAAATCTTGCATATCCTATCAATCTGTGAAATTGACATTTTTTTTCTGTATGTTCTCTAATTTGTCCCAATTTTTTTTTCTATTTTTTGTAGTAGTCAAACAGTTCTCAAGGAGTGGTGCGATAGAAGCTGTTAATGTGGTTTGCCACATGTTCATAGCTTTGGACACCAAAACCATAAAAGAGCCTGAATGTATTTAAGTAGTTCATTAGTTTATCCACAAAATAGGTTGCATAAGTCTGCTGCTTGTATTTGTTCCTCATTCCCCAATTCCAAAAGCAATGGCATCATATCTACTGACTACCGAGTGACCTTGTGTCACAGATGAGCCATTAAGCCCAGGAAACCTAGAGAAGTTCTGGGATTACCTACTTTTCCCTTGGATGTAAGCAGATCCTCACTGCAAATCCTAGGAAAGAACTTTTCTCTTCTCACATATTAAAGAGTAAGTTATAACGTACTGGTAAAATTCTGAAATACAAGTCAATCTAAGTGGATTGACTGTTAATACTTATCTGTGAAGAAATGTGAACCATTTACTTAAACAATGCCTTCTAGCAAGGTGAGCATATGTCTACCAGGATTGGAGAACTTCAATATGAACTGTGCAAATAAGAAATATGATAAGCAGAAAAGTAGATGTTTCACAGATGGGAAAGTAACCGAAGAATGGACGGAAATTGCAAAGAGGGAAGGAAAATGGGAAGTTAAAAAGAATTAAGATGCAACATGTACATGTAGCAATTGTCCACAATTAACATTATATTATCTTTCATAAGCATTTACTAATAAAAATATTTTAAATAAAAAACATAAAGTCAAGAAGTCCAATACGTGCTTCCTTGCCCAAGTATGAGACTTGCTGTTATGTAGTCATATATAAGTGGGAAGCCAAGTAATCACTTCTGGGAAGATATATTATTAGCTACTTTATTTGAATTATCAGTAGAACTGGCAGTTGGTCAGACAGGAATGGGAAGCCAGTCAATTCGGCTGATTATTTCCGAGAAAGTAATTTAAATAAAAATGAAACTAATTAAAGGTGCAACAACCATTTCCACTTCAACTTTTTTCTCTGTGCTCTGTTGTTTGGTGTAGCTGCCATGGTGATCCAATCCAAATCTGTCATAACTTTTTTTCATATCATGCATCATTTGTTTGTTCCTTATACTTCTAGTCCATATTTGTATTGCTTTCTTCTTCTTTAAGTAGGACACGAAATAAGAGTAACTAGAATATCATGCCGAAGGAAATTTAACCTTTGAAAGAAAAATTGTGCAATTTCTACAGACTCAAATTAAACTATAGCCTCTGATTGCTTAAAAAATAATTGTGGCCTGATTTATCTTTATAAATAAAATGTAAATATGAAGGTTTATCAATTTTATTGTACAAACTCCAAATTTCAGGGGTATTTAACTTCTATAAAATACATTGCAGTTGCATGATAGCTCAACAAACTCTGTAAGATTTAATCAAAATCAGTATATTACCAGCTTCATCTTTACTGAAAAATATCATAAATGTCCTTCTAACATTAATGACTAAACAAAACTCATAACTGAAGTAATCATTACAGAGTAATTTCTTGGAAGTTTTAAAGAACATAATGACTAAAAAATTGCAAGTAATAGAAATATTAATAGAATTTAAGAAAATATTTTTTAAAATTATTAAAAATTAGCCCATCCATTTCTTATGCCCATCATTCTACAAGAGAAGTGACTGAGCAGAATTTGTTCTTCATAATACCATGGCAATTATTATTTATTCATATGTTTTTGAAATTGTTCACCAAAATATTTTTGTATATATGTAAACAAAATTATTTAATGAAAATAATTTTAAATAACATGCAAATTTTAATCCAAATATTTACTTCATATTCTTCTTTAAAAATTCATTACAGGAAGATATATTTGACAATATCCTTTTGCCAAGTTTACCTAAGCAATCTCACTCTTTTTTTTTTTTTGGTCAAAATTCCATGAAAATCATTGAAAAGTATAATAGTATTAATGTGGGTTGGTGGTAGTAGAGTGACTTCTGTTAGTACTATCTATATTCCACAAACGAGCCAAGATTAAAAACAGAATTATTAGAATCCATTTCAGTTTTTATTTTGGATCTATTTCTTATACTTCAGTTTAGATCTTTTTATGAACCAGAAGATTCTTTCTAGACAATTTTTAAATTTAAATTTTGCCTGTTTTGAGCATTACATATAGTTTGTTTTATTGCCAGTTAAGAACAGTGTGATATTTTTGTTTACTGCCAATTAAGAGTTGTGATTTTTGTTTATTTTCTTTTAGTGTCCTTAATTTATAACCTTAATTTCTTTCTCACTATATAAGCTTCCATTTATGTTCATTTATTTCAGTAAAACAGAACCAACTGCTGACTGAAAAAAAAGAGGGGACTCACTATATTTCCATATAATTTCATGCTTGATTTCATTTGTGATTCCCCAGACCCTTTCACATGAAATAATGACAACATACCATTAAAATTACAGTTAATTTTATTTTTCAGTTAAATAGTTTGCTTGCATCCTTTAATCATTAGTCAAGTGAAAAGAAAATGAAATAAATACACAGTGCTTATTTTTAGTCATTAAAAAAAGACAAAAAGTCCTGAGATTACCAATACGTATCTATGTTTAACACAAGAAAAATAACTGCTTCAGCAATGATGATGTTCAATAAAATCTCTCCTGTTGAATCTAAGAATTACTTAAATATTGTTATAGCCAGTAAACAAAATAAGATGAATATAATAGACTATAGATGCAGGTAATGATGCAAATCAGTTCTCTCCAGAAAGAACTAAAGCTAATTGTTTTTACTCCGTGCAGATATTATTACAGCAATTTTACATTTTGTTTAAAACTTTAAAGCATTACTAGAATTTAATATTTTTGAGCATAACAATAAAGTGTTTTTTTGGTGCCTGTTACAATTTTTATGTATTGCCGAGCAAATTCAGTGCAGGGAAAAGAAAAAGAAATAAATTACGTGTTTTGAACAGAGAGTGCAAAACTAAGTATAATGTGCACCAAACATTATTTAAGTATTGCAAATCTGAGACTAGGCGTGGGGGCCCTTTCAGCAATGCTGAGGCAGAAAGACCAAAGTTTGAGCCTACTCTGGGCAATTTACTAACTTTGCAATTCCCTGTTTTTCAGTGAAGAATGGTTAAGGTAATAGCTCAGAGTGCAGGTCCTGGGTTCAGACTGTAGTAAGGCAAAAATAAAGAATTAAAAAAAACTGTAAGAATTATTTATACAACAGGGCAAACTTTCAACAAACTGAGGGGGTTCGTTGAAACATTTGGTATTTTTACCATTTCAGAACATTTGTTTATAAAGACACTGCCTTTTGTTTAAAGTCCATTATAATAGGCTATGGTGCAGATTCTCAATTTTTCAGGCCACTCATACCTTCAAAACTTCAATCTATTATTTGGGTTTAGCAAGAAATGACACAATGGCAAAGATTACAAATACTTAATAGTATCATATATATGGATACAAATTAAGAATCATTATTATTGATATTATTTTAGATAAAACTATTTCTTTTAAATCACTATGTTTTCATATAGAAAGTTCAACTGCCAAAGGATGCATGAATATAGACTGTGTTTGAAAAAATAATAAACTTTATGATTCTCCAAGGAAATAAAATGGAGTAAATAAAAAGAGTCATGGAATACAGATTTTAGCATAAAAATCACAGAGAAAAAGTTAACACTGAAAAGTCCAAAAGCTATGGGGAGACTCCAGGTGTATGCTAAGTAATGAATCGATTAAAAAAAATATATATATATCTATATGTATTTCTGTATATATACAGAATGGAGTAGTTGTCAGTTATAAAGTAAAATCAAATCATGTCATTCAGAGAAAAAATTTCAAGTGGATAGCATCACCTTAAACAATATAAGCCTCCTAATTTGAAATGCAAATGTTTCCTCGCAGAAGTGAAATCTAGTAAATAAAATGATGACAAGAAAGGACAAGGGACAATTAGAGAAGATGAAGGGAATGAGAAGGGGAGGAAGGTGGGGTAGTGGAAAGGTAAATATTATCTATGTTACACGCCTGTACAAAAACATCAAAATGAACCTATCAGTATGCATAATTAATGTACATTAATAAAAGTAATGTTAGAAATTTGATCCCGATTATTACAATGTATAAGTACGTTTGGGCTATAGCTAGAAAGCGTGTATGCTATGATACAAATAAGACACCATAAAGTCTCAGTTTTTCATTTTGTTGTAACTGCTGATATGATTTTTAATGTATAGAAGTGATCAAAACTTTAATGTGTTTCAGGACCCACCTTATTTTCTTTTTATAATTTTTAGAATCTTATCCCTTAAAAGCAAATATTTTGTTCAGGGTTACATCATAGTGCTTGGGCATTAGCCTGATTTGAATTTGTTTATTTTATTGCATCTCTTCACTAGGGCAACTCCTACCTCATCTCATAGTTTGCATTATTGTTGCATCCAAATGGATTATGTTGTAAGGAAGCAGATCTCAGAGGAATTATGTAGTTTTATTTTGTAGAAATAAAAAGCAAAAAATAAGATGTTACCATTTTACTCTTTGAGTAAATCATGCTGCAAACATTTTCTTAGCCAATGTACATGTCTTGCAGCCAATTTTAGCAAAGAATAAGCATCTGTTGAATTGTAATACTTGGTTCTGGATTTAGATCTGTGTGAATAATGTGTATCTGAGCACTTGTAAATAACACTTTTACTTATCTTAATTACATGAATTATCTTTGTTTTTATATCAGGTAAATGTATAGATACAAACATGCATAGGTCAACTTTGGATCGGTATTAAGTAATACTTCCTTCAGACATTTTACCATTGAACTTGATTCACACCATAATACCTTTATATTTAGAAATTTGTTTTTTGAAAAAGAGATCTTCGGTGAACTGAAAACATGCCATGGACAGAAAAAAGAAATGCAGTCTCTTCTGATGCAATCAAGTTGTTATTAAAATGTTACCGAAAATAGCTGTATCTTTGCTTGACAATGAAACAAGTGATAACAGTAATTGACGGGTGTTAGAGAAAAATGACTACCTGCAAAAATTGGTAGTTTGCAAGAAAAGTTCAAGTTTCATAATTCAGAAATGTTACAAGCTTCTGCAAAATTCCTACTCAAAATGTTTGAGAAATGAACATTTTCATTTGGAATTGTTGAATAAAAATTTTAAAAAAGTATTTAATTGGCCAGATAATAATTACAGCCAGTTGCTTCTGTCTAGTAATTGCGTGGTCATACTTTGTGTGTTTTAAACTTTTTAATGGTTCCTACTTTTATATCAGTGATTTTAAATAACTTGCTAGTTTTCATTCTTTTATTGTCAAATCTGTGAACATCTCAGTGTTCGTGTCTTGCCTTTAACTTAACATTCGAGATGATTTTCTTTAGTAATCCGTGATCTCAAGCCTCTCAACCAAAAATAAGATTTTAATGACTGTAGATTAAAGTAGATTAATTACATTTTCTTTGAAAATGACATCTTCAATGTCTTTTCTTCTTTTTTCTTTTTTCTTTTTTGTACGAGGAATCGACCTCAGGGCCTTGCCTCTGTCAGGCACGCTCTGTGCTGCTAAGCTACATCCCTGGCCCAAACATTTTCAATGCCTTTTGGGTATGTGTGTGATTGTTTCTCTGTGTTCCACACAATTCTTTAGGCTTCTATACCCCTCACATACTTAACATGCTGAGGAAGAAATGCAACCACGAACACATCAACACGACTCATGGCCAACAGGTAAGCATTCTTCATGCTGATACTTCCATTTCTGATTATTTTCTTCAGATTCTTCCTGTCATTTATGTGATGTAAACTGCAATGATTTAAATGTTATTTGATCAAGGGCATTGTATTTTTTATTGACATGCTCTCTAAGTTTTAATAATGCTGAGCCTATCAATAGGGCTCATGTGTTTGTACACTTGTCATTTAAAATTATAAAATAGATGTCATTATTTTATTTAAAAATATGAACCTTGAGAGTATAGGATATTAGGCTATGTTTTCAAGGAACGCTGGCTCTTATTTCAGGCAGGAGTTAAAATTCCATGGTTAGTTTTCTACAAGTGGTTGTCTGCATATCTTTTAGGATACAAGGAACTCAGTCTGAAAACTTGGTGAAAGATTTATGTATTCAATCAGAACTCAGAACAGAAAGAAAACAAAATAAATTTGCTGTTATTCTGTAGTGCTTTCTGCATATATACTAATATGTGAATAAGCTACAAGGAAATAGATGAAGTTTCGCGGTTATACTGTTCTAGATTTGAATTCCAGCTGTACTTTATTAGCTAAATAGCTGGACATAATAGCTAACTTTCCTAATCCACAATTCTCTCTTGGTGAAGTGAATGACAATGCTTGTCTTGCAACAGCACTAAGTTGATTGAAATATAGTACCTAAAATACCAAGCAATAAATGGCAGACTATGTCCTCAATGTATAGTAGCTAGTATTATTTTATTTATCTTATATTTTAAAATGGAACTTTTTAAATTTTAAAATATAATGCTAATATTATGTTACATATTATGCATAATAAAAATATGAATGGAAAAATAGTATGCATGGTGTTTCAAAGCAGGACTATCTGGGAGATTAGCATACACTGCATATTATGATTAGCTACTTCAGAAATACCTGCTTGCTAAAAAATTAAAATCATTTCACAAGCACACACAATTTTGAAAATATTGTACAAGGAAATTGTGAGGATAAACTTCAGTGAGAAGAGGCAAAATACATGACCATAACCAGCTCCAAGTGTTAGTGGTTAATTTACTCTAAGTTTAATTTAAAGAGAATTTACCTCACAATTATCTCATAATGAGCCATCATTTGTGAACCTTTTGCAATCATCTGTCGCCTGCTTCCTTTCAATAATTCTACAAGGCTTATTCTAACCCATAGTAGTTCTCCTTTTCAGCAGTTAGATGAAAATTAAAGATTCCACTGATTTTTTTTAAAGAACAAATTCCTTATGGTAAACTGGAACAGAAACTGTCAATTCTCTGAAAGGTTCCCATATTTTAAGATTAAATTCAGATTATTTGTGATAATAAAGCAGAAATCATAAAACAACACTCAGTTCACTTCATCTACACAAAATTGTGGAACAGATGAAGCTTTGGACTAGAAGTCAGAATTTTAAAATGAAGCCATGAAACAGTAAACAAAGTAATAAATAGAGATACGGATTCATAGAATTAGGGGAGGTCAAGATTGTGTTTCTAGTTCCAGCTTGGACCATTCATGGGAATTAAAAAGCAAAAACAAACTACTCAACTCTGATTCTACTTCAAGATAAACAGAATCTTTTTAGGTATTACCAGTGAGATGTTTGTTTGCCGCGTTTGTTTTTAAGATGCAGATTACAAGGTATAATACTGTGCAATATCTAAATACAACAATTTGTACAATTTATGACGTTATACATGTGTTAAGTATTTCCAGTCTTAGTACAAAACAGAAGAAAAAATAGAAAAAATAAAAAAGCAAAATCCATATCACATTTTTATGTGATCATATTACATATAAGTTATAACAATATTTTAAAATATTTCTTTTTAAGACATGAATACAGACATATTATATTCCTTATAGCTAGTATTCCATTTCTTTCTATTTTTATCAGTCATGTTCATATGAAATTGAAGAAGGTAATGGCAAATTGCTGAATTATTCCAATTTGAGTCGTGATAAAATCATAAATCAAAGGAATTAGATTGCATTCTCATAATAATGCTGGTAACTACAGGCAGCACATAATATTCAGAAAGTGTTGTGCCTTAGAGAAAAAAATACTTACAAGTTTGTTTGCCTCAAGTGTATATTTTTTAAATTATATTGTATTATACTATAAGCAACCTTAAAAAATTGATTTTCTATTTATTCATTAAAAATTCCTACTGATAACATAATATATGATAAAAAAAGAGGAAATGACTTCTCTTTGAGTTCAAATAGGCCAAATTTGCTCATTCTCAGTTTCCTTATTTAATATAATACCAAAGATCAAGTCATTGCAATTAGTACATGCATCTACGGTAATGACTGTACTGGCTGTTTAAGGAAAAAAAAACTGCTTTAAAAATGCTAATATGCATGAATCAATAAATGTGATATATTACATAAAAAGAGGCAAAGACATAAACAGTATTATCATCTCAATAGATGTAAAAAAAGAAGCCTTTGAATGGATCCAATATCCATTCATGAAAAAAATTCTGAAGAAAATATGTATGAAAGGACCTTATTCCAACTTGATAAAGACATTTCTGACAAACTTACGGCTCACATCATACTAAACGAGGAAAAGCTAAAACCTTTTTCTCTAAAACCAGGAACAAGACAAGGATATCCACTATCACTATTCCTCTTAAGAACAGCATTCAAATCATTAGCCAGAGCAGTCAAGCAAGATAAAGAAACAAAAGGGATACATATGAGAAAGGAACAATTCAAATTGTGAGTGCTTTCAGATGACATGATTCTTTACATAGAAGACACAAAAAGTACAGCAAGACTCCTAGAATTAATAAGCAAATTTAGCAATGCAGCAGGGTACAGAATCAACACATAAAAACCAACAGCAATCCCATATACCAAAAATAAATTTATCAAGAAAAAAGTAGCCTTCTCAATAGTGCCCAGGAAAAGTAAATACTTAGGAATTACCCAAAACGAGGAGGTGAAAGGCCTCTACAGCGAGCACTACAGTGCTCCAAAAAAGAAGGCAAAAGATTTTAGAAAATGGAACTCTAGTCCCTGTTCCTGGATAGGCAGAACCAGTGTTGTCAAAATGGTCATCCTCCCAAATGTTTAATACAATCCCAAACAAAATACCAATAGCATTTACCACAGAGCTAGAAAAAATAATCCTAACATTAAAATAGACCCAGAAGAGACCTAGAATAGCATTAACAGTTCTGGGCAATAAGAGGAAAACTAGAGGAATCATAGTTCTGTGTTTCAAGATACATTACAAACCTACAGTGATAAAAGCAGATAATTCTTGCACAAAAACAGACATGAGGAAAACAGGAACAGAGTAGAGTAGAAAATGTGGGGAAAAAATCTACACATGCAGCCACGTGATACTTGACAAATGGGGCAAAAGCATATCTTGAAGGGAAGATAACTTCCTTAACATATGGGTGTTGGAGATATTGACAATATAGATGCAGAAGGTTAAATCTAGACCTATGTGTCTCATCATGTACAACACTAAAATAAAAATGCATTGAAGAGTTAAACATTAAAACAGAAACACTCTGCTGGAACATGAAAATCAGTAAAGTATACCTCTTGAAGACATATGTGTGGGGACTTTCTGAACCAATTCTCAGTTCTACAAGAAATAACCTCAAGAATCAATGAGTAAGATTATATGAAAGCAAAAAGATGCTGTACTTCAAAAGCAACAACCAACAGAGTAAAGAGACAACCTTCAGAATGAGAAAAAAAAATTGCTAAGTACATCTCAAACAGTGGACTAATATCTAGAATATATATTGAACTCAAAAATATTGGATTTCCCAAAATAAAGACACAATCAAAAATTGGGCAATTAAAATGAATATATACTTTACAGAAGAACTACAAATGACCAAAAAGTATATAAAAATGTTCACCATCATGGGCCATTAGAGAAATACAAATTAAGACAAAATAGAGATTCTATCTTAATTCAGAAAAAATGGGTCTCATGAAGATATCACAAAATAGCAAATGTTGCTGAGACAGTGGAAAAAAGGAACCCCCACATTGCTGGTGGAATGTAAACTAGTACAATCGCTATGAAGATGAGTATAAAGATTCCTCAAAAAGTACAAATAGAAATTCCATTAGACTCAATTATGCCTCTGTAGGTATCTCCTGAAAGTGTTAAAAATATTCTATAGTCATACAAGCCACACTGTGTTTACAGCAGTACAACTCATAATAACTAAATCTTAGCAATGACTTCTTAGTTCATCAACAAATGCATGGATGAAGAAAATACGGTGTTTATACACAGGGGAGTACTCAGTCACAAAGAAGAATACGTTTGAGTCATTTGTAGGAAAATGGATGCACTTTGGTATAATGTTAAGTGAAATAAACCATATACACAAACATGAATATTGCATGACTTCTCTTATGTGAGGGAGACCCAAAGTATAAATAAAGAAAAAATAAAAATACATGATATTAAACAAGGAGAAAGAAGTTTTGCACAAAGTTTTTCAAGAGGAGACGATTGGGAAGGAGGGAAAGAATGGTGCTTTTAAAAAAAGAAAGTGTCATGTGCATATACCAGCTCTCCACAATGAATATAATCATTGTGTCCTATAAATATACAATACAAAAATTGAGGAATCATAAAATGTTGACACATGAACTCATGAAAACATGGATAAATTACAAAGGACTTTTGTTCTTAACCATTTGTCAGCAACTAATGACCCTGAGTTATCCTCATTCATGGATTCTTTAGCTGACATTTGTGTAAACGAATAGATTCTCTTACACAAATTCAATCCCTCTATCAAAATTGTGAATGTAGTACTGATCTGTGGGTATAATCTTATTCCCATATTCGATTTGAATGTCTTAGATTTTTCCAGTGATAACATTTTTAGTTAAAAAAAAATCCACCTTAATTCACTTACTGCATTTAGTTGGGATCCATTTTTAGCAATTTAGGGATTTTGTCAGTTCTTAATTTGAAGATTTACACAATTGTAATAATTAGAGTTGCAATTTATTTTTGTAACCTCCTGAGGTTAGGTGTGTCCTTTTGGTTCAATCTGGGGTAGGCGTTTTTATTGGGATTACCTACAGAAACGGTGCTATATTCTTTTGCAAACCTGTCAGTAAGCACGAAATTTCAATTTCTCTCTTCATCTATTTTCTTCATTTTGTTAAATGGGTTCAGTGTTTTGTCCTGAAAAGTTTAATGAAGTGGAGAGAGGAGATATCTGGAGACAGGTGATGGGAACAAATATGTAACTTTCTTCTGCGTGGATGCTCTCCTCATTAGTCTTACCCTTGGATTCTCAATGGGCTGCCCCATGGGGCGCTAGCCCATCTCTTCCATTTCTGACCACCCATGCCTGTCTTACTCTCTGCACTTCCTTATTCCATCTCTGAAACTTCACAAGTGATTACCAACTCCACTGATGTCCAATTACCTTGATTTGGTCCTGAAACATCATTATGTGCATGGAGTTTCTTTCAGCCTGGAAAATGAAAGGCTAATTTAATCAGGTTTAACACTGAATTGCTTAGGAAAGGAAAGAAAACTGAGGAGACAAACTGGAAACAACCTGAATATGTAGAAAACTCTAAGCAAAAAAGAAATATATATACATATATATATATATAATATATATATAATATTATATATAACACTCATTCTAAATACAATGTATTTACTCAAAACTTGTAGAATTTCTAAATACATTAACTCATGCCACAAAGTACAGAATCAAAATATAAAGCAGTTAAGATTTTTACGTGTTAGCATCAGATACTTGGAAAATGAATACAAAACAGTTAAGATTTTTATATGTTAGTATCAGATATTTGGAAAATGAATTTTAAAATATCAAACTTTTTATAACAGCATTAAGAGCATAAAACACATGAGAAAACTATAATGAAGTGTAGATATAATCTCTATATTAAAACATGCAAATAATTGTTGAGAGAAGTTCTAGGCAGATGGAGGGATATGGCATGTTTATGGATTGGAAGAACTACACTTAATGATACATTATGTTCTTGACGTCCAAGTCTATACCACGATTACATACGGTGAAGCTCTAACTCAGAGCAAGACTTTATAAGGAAAGCAGTGCTCTAAGTAAGTAACAAAGGCCAAACTAAGTCAGAGCAATAGGGACTTAGTCCCATAGGATTACTGCCGACATAAGAAAAAACCTTTAAAGAATTCTCTATTCCCCCTTTCTGCATTCATGCACATTAAAGAAAATTCCATATGAGGGTGTAGATGAAAGATGGTCCTCTGCAAGCCAGGAAGAGACCACTTACCAAAAATAAACTTGATGCAGCTCAATCAGAGATTTCTAGAATCCAGAAGAAGGAAAAAATAATTTTGATTGCTTAAGCAACTAAATCTATGGTATTAAGATTTAGCAGACTGAGCAGATTAATGTCAGTTGCTAGCCTCTCTGATTTGATCTATAGATTCAACAAAATCTAAACAAAAGCCTAATAATATTATTTTCTTTCTTGTGGTAAAGATAAAACAACAGGACATGGAATTATTAAAAGAAAAAAAGACTTGGAGGAAAAACTACACTTAAGGTATATACTTGATTTCAAAATTTACTTCAGTTAGAGTTGTCAAGTTAATATGTTATTGGAATATCAATATATAAATAAATCAATGGAATCAATGGAACATAGTGAATCATTCATTATTATACCTTCCTGGATTTAGTCAGTTGACTTTTGACCAAGGCACATAGAGCTTCAATGAGGACAGGGAAAGTTTTCCACAAGTTATAAACTATATAAAGGGTGGAAAGGGAAATGAGGGAAAAAGAATTAAAACATGTTATGTACAGGTACACATTTCTTATGATGAATGTGATCAATATGTATGACAAATATGTACTAAGAAATAATAAAATTTAAAAAAAATAAAATAGTAAATAAAAGTAAATGTAAACACAATTCAAACAGAGTATACATAAGAATATATTTAAAATCTAGGAAATTCAGGACTACAAATATGTTTGAAGCTATTAAGGGGAAATAACTTCAATATTAATTTAAGATTTGTTAGATAATTTTACTCCTACAAAAGGAACCATAAACTATAAAAGGAAAAAGTGATGAAATAGAATTCACCAAAATTCAAAGCAGGAGTGGAGATCAGTAGCAAAACAGAGCCTATCTGGGACTTGGAATTGAAACACATGGAAAACAACACCTGAAAGAGAAGCAAAGGAAGTAGATTTGAGAACAGGAAGAGTGCTAATAGAAACTATAGACAAACTGGGAAAAAGGAGCAAAATACAGAGAAAAAAATGAAACAGTATCCAAAGCTTGCAGTGGTGCCCCCGAGCAGAGGGGAAGCCTGTCTCCACTGACACACGGTCAGCCCAGAGAGGGTCAGTAGGCCCAGAGAGAAGCAATGGACCTGCCAGGCAGAGTAAGCTCCAAGAAAAGCCCATAGCTATTGTAAACTGCACAACCAGTATTGAGTTTTATACTGAAAGTGACTCCTTCCCCAAAGCACACTAAAGTTGGAGAAGAAATCTAAATGCAGTGTCACTGAGAAGGTTCAAAAGCAAACATTTGTTAGAGGTTAAGTGTTTAGGACTGAGCCACAGAATAACTACAGCATAACCACACTTCAGAGCTTCTGGTATCACCGTATCACAGTGAATGGGGGAGAGTGACACACAAGAGACAGTCATAGATTAAACATGGACACCCTCTGAGAAGTGTGAGATCAGTCTGAGAAAGATGCAGGGGTCTTCCCAGAGATTAAAACAAAACAAAATTGAACAAAACATTCTTTTGAAAGTCCATGCAGTGTAAATAACCAGTAGGAGGACAGAGTGTCAGAACCAGGAGACCAGGTTGACCTAGGTGACCACATACTCAGAGATATGTTAAAAACAATCAGAGAATATGACACATAGATACAACAGCTACTAGATTTTACAAAGAAGACTAACTTACTGGTAAGGTTAATTAGCATTAGTGAAAAATTATAGGACAGCAAAATAAAATAAAAAATCTTTTTATAAAAATAATAGCACAAAGCTTTCCAAATATGGGAAAGGAATTCACACAAAGACAAACAGGTCATATAGAACCCAACATAGCCATGATCAGAAAAGGACTTCTCCACAGAATATAGCATTCCAAATCCCAGAATTCCAATACAAGGACAGAATCCTAAAAGCTGTCAGAGAAAAGCAACAAATTACTTATTAAGGCAAGCCCATTAGAAGTACAGCTGACTTCTCCACACAAATCTTAAAGACCAGGACAGTTTAAAGGCTTTCAAACCCTAAAAGAAAACATGTTCCAACTCAAACTCATATCCTGCAAAACTATCTTTCAAAATTGATAGAGAAATAAGATATTCTGATGGCAAAAGTTTTGAAGAAATTCATAAACACCAAACAAGTGCTCCAAATAATTCTCAAAAATATTTTTGATAGAGAAATAAAGACAATAGTAGCAAAAATCTAATGGACTAAATAAACCATACAAGTAGAGTAGTTATACAGAATGGGGATTTTAAAAAAGGAATCAGCAACATGAAAATAATGCAATGAAAAGAAAAAGTCAGTAACTTTCAGTAGTAACTCTTAATGCAAATGATCTCAACTACCCATCAAGACATGGATCAATCAGCACACTGCATCAGAAAACAAAACTCAAGGATATGTTATGCAGAATAAAGAGTTCATCCAAAAAAATACTCAGAGGTTAAGAATCAAAGTATGGAAAACAGTACTCCATGAAACGGTAGCACGAAGAAAGGTAGGAGTAGCTGTCACATTTTCACACAAAGTGGAGTTCAAGTGAAACATGTCATTAGAGGAACAGGTGACTATATATTGGTCAAGGGAACAATTGAACAAGATAACAATTATAAATATATACACCCTTAACATTGGTGGATGTTATTCATAAAACAAACACTCCTGAATATGCAAGATCAGATAAACATGAACATAATTACAGTGGGGGAACGCAATACCCCACTATAACAAACAGATGAACTAGATAGATTAAAAAGTAATCAATAAAGAATATCACACTTGAGGCATACTTTTGACAGATAGATTTAATAACTATCTACAGTGTGGGCTTCTCAAAAAGAACAGAATATACATTTTCTCAGTAACCCATTAAGACTTTCTCCAAAATAGGCCACATACAACTCTATAAAGCATGCTTTAGAACATGCAAAATACAAAACGATCGAAATTCTCCCAGGAATATTATGAGTCCTCTGGGCAATAAAACTAGAAGCCAATGGCAAAAGAACCCACACACACACATTTTGAAAACACGTGGAAATTCAAAACTATAATCTTGAATAATTAATGGGTCATAGAAGAAATTAAGGAGGAAATTGGTTCCTAGAATCAATCAACAATGCCAGTACCACATTAAAGAACTTATGACACAAGGAAAGTAGTTTAAGAGAGAGAAAGAGAAGTTAATTGCTGTGAATGCCCACACCAGAAAAAGCATGAGTCCAACTAAACAGTTTAATGATCCCTCTTAAGCTCCGAGAAAAATAAAAACAATCCACACCCAAAGCTAGTGCAAGGAAACAAAATAAAGATCAGAGCAAAAATTGAGAGAATGTTAATGCAACTCAAGCCCTTTAATTAAATTGGAAGGAAAAGCATAGACACAAAGTCATTGCTGCAAGCAAACATTACCATGATTACAAAACCAGACAAGGATCCAAAAACAAACAAACAAAAAAGGAAATTATACATCAATCTCTTTAATGAATATAAATACTAAAATCCTCAACAAAATACTGGCAAACAGAATGCAATGAACAATCGAAGATCATATATCATGGCCAAGTAGGTTTCATCCGACAGATACAAGGATAGTTCAACATATGTAAATCAATACATACAATGCATTACATAAAAAGAACTGAGGACAAAATTTGCATGATAATCTCAATTGAAACAGAAAAATCCTTTGGTGAAATCAACATCATTTCATGAGAAAAACTCTAAAGAAAATAGGTATACAAGGACTTTATCTTAATCAGATAAAAGTCATTTATGACAGACCTACTGCCAACATTATAGGAAATGGAGAAAAATTGAAAGTTTTCCCTCTAAAATCAGGAACAAGACAATGACACTTCTATTACCAGACATGTTTAGCATAGTGTTAAAACTATTAGCAGCAACGATTTGGCAAGAAAAAGAAATAAAAGGGATGTGTATAAGAACAGAAGGAGTCTAATTATCATTATTTGCAGATGACATGATTCTCTACAGAGGTGACCCCCCAAAATCCAGTAGTAGATGCTGAATGTAGCAGGATACAAAATCAACAGACAAATGTCAAAAGCATCCTATATACTAATAATGAACCCAATGAGAAAGAAATTAAAGAAAATATATAATTCACAAAACATCAAGAATAATCTAATGCTTAGAAATTAACCTAAGGAAATGAAACACCTCTATAATGAATATCATAATACTCTGAAAAAGAAAATTGAAGAAGATATCAAAAAGGTAAAGAAACCTCCTTCCACTGAATAGGCAGAATCAATATCATCAAAATGGTCATACTTTAAAATTTGATACACAGATTCAACACAATGTCAATAAAAAGAATGCCAGTAAAATTCCTCACAGAGCCAGAGAAAATAATCCCTAAACTCATATGCTACCAGAAGGTACCCAGAATAGCAAAAGGAATCTTGGATAACAAGAGCAAACCAGGAGGCAGCATAATTCTTGACTAGAAGTTATATTACAAAGCTGTACTGATAAAAACAGCATGGTTCTGGCAACAATGGAAAAGAAATAATGAGAAAGAAGAAAGAGAGAGAGAATGAAAGAAAGAAGAATCAATAGAACAAAATAGAGGATGCAGAAACACGTGTAAGCACATTCAAATAAACAATGCTGGGAAAACCAGTTATCAAATGTAGAAGATTGAACCTAGACCCATATCTCTCAAAATGTACTAAAATAAATCAAAGTGGATCAAAGGACTAAATATTAAAACATAAATATTAAATCTGCTGGAAGTTAAAATAGTAAAATATTTGAAGTCATAGGTGCAGCCAAGAACAGAAGCTCAGTTGCACAGAAAATAGTACTGAGAATCAACAAATGGAGTATATCAAATTAAAAAAGGTCTTCACAACAAAGGAAACAATCAATAGAGTGAAAACATAACTTGTATTATGTGGGAAAAAAATTTTCTGGCTCTTCCTAAAAGGACTAATACCTGAAGTATATAATGAATCCAAAAATGAGACTGCCCAGAATAAAAGACCCTATAAAAAATGGTCAGTTGAATTGAACAAAGACTTCTCAGAGGAAGAATTACAAGTGTGCACAACTACCTGAATAACTGTTCAACATCACTGACCATTAAATCAACGCAAACTAAAGCAGCAATGAGATTTCATCTCTGTCCAAAAAGAATGACTATCATCATAAAATCAAATAAGAACAAATTCTCCTGAGAATGTGGGAAAATTAACCCATACACATTGTTGGTGGGAATGTAAATTATTACAACAAGTATGGAAATCATTATGGAGATTCCTCACAAAACCAAAACCAGAAATTTCGTTTGACTCACTTATTACCCTTCTAGTTATGTTTGCAAAGGAGTTAGATGTCATTATACAGTGATAGATGTCAACCTGTGGTCACAGTAGCACAATTCATAATAGCTTAATCTTAGAAATGGATCCTTTTTCCATCAATCAATAAATCCATAAAAAATGTGGTATTTATACACAATAAAGTATTAGACTGGCACAAGAAAAGAATAATCTTGAGTCTTTTTAGGAAAATGGATGCACCTCAAGATCATGTCAAGTGAAATAAATCAATCTCACGCTAGCATAAATGTTGCATGGCTTTCATTTATATGACACATGCAGCTTCTGTACTGTATAAATAAAGAGAAAAATTAAATATAGATGATAAGAAATGGAGCTAGAACTATTTCCCCAAGAAAGGGTCTGAGGGAAGGGAAAGTGAGAAGGCCTACTCATTGCAGTGGCATGAAGAACAATCCTGGTAGGTCATGTTAGCTTCAGGGACCACACAAGAGTAACAAGTTGGGGATTGTATTACTTCCCAATTCTCTTTGCCCAAATCTATCATTTATAGCTTCCTTCCTTTAAAGAGTTCTTATACTGACAGCACTACCTAATAAATATCCTAAAAAACTCTGTATTATATTCAGGTCAACACTGTGTGACACAAAATATATGACATTTCCTTGTTATCCAACTATCGCAAAACTTATATTAGTAAAGCATTCACTACATTTCTATCTAATCTGATTTTAAGATGCAAAAACTATTAGTACCAATACAGAAAATGTGTATGGTAGTTTCATGGCTTGCATTTTTAATCTAATTTGTTTTGGAAAGGCTTGAATTTTAACACACTGAATTTGACTCTTTTTGTGAGTGATCTGAAATTGTTGTTGTTTTTCCAAGGAATTTATCAGCTGACTGGACTCAGAGTTATGAATATTGTGAGACCCTGGATTTGAAATTTAGTTGGCTTGTAATTTATTTTATAAAACTTACTTCTTATGGCCCATTTTAAAATTTAATCTGAATGAAGAACAGGAACTATGCCCATCAACTTATTCCTTCATTTAGAGGTTATATATTATTCAAAATCTAATTTTGCGAAAAGCCTGGGCCAGATGGTGGTGCCATGGGGAGCATATGAAAATTTGTAGAGCTAGGAAGAGTTGAAGACAGTCTTTGAAAGTTCTATTTTTGTTCCTGGACTCCTTCATCCCTCCCGCTTTCTTTCTCTGCCTCCCTCTCTTCCTCCCGCCCTTTCTCTAAGTCTCCAACCCATTTACTTCCTGGCCTCTATGAAGTAAGCAGTTCTGCTCCGTCTCTTCCTGCAGTGGGATGATGCACCTCATAAAAGGCACAGGAAAAACAAAACAAAACAAAACAAACAAAAAAAAAAAACACAAACAACCATAGACTAAACCCTCTGAAAACTTGAACCATGGTAAAACATTCTATATTAATTTTTTTTCCTTAGCTATCATGTCATTACGTTGAAAAGCTGACTAGTTCAATCTGTAAAAATCTCATTGAAAAGTTTTAGGAGAAAAATAGGCTCACAGTATTATGGAATCTATCATAATCACCATCCAAGTAGTCAGTTGTGAAATCAGTATATGAGACAAATATATTAATATTGATGTGCTTCTAGGTATCTTAACAGATTCATGATGAATCCTGAAGATTGTAGAGATGAAAAGAATGCATTTTTAAGAAGTTGGAAAAAGAGGATGTACGAAATATCAGTAACTGCTTTAATTTCGCTAAGAGATTGATTGATGTTAAGAGTCACAGGGGTTAGCAGCAAGAAAATGCATTAGAGAAAGTAATACCTGAAGAGTTATGTAACAGGAAAATAAATTAATTTAAATCAGAAGCCAGGAAAGCATTATTCTCTTGTTTTGAGTCAAGGTCAGTATAAAAACAATGAAAGAGTTTGGAGGAAATTAAAATTTGGCCCCAACAATGGTAGTCAAGGTTAGACTTGTTTAGGAAAGAGCAACAGCAAGACAAGATTGGAGATTTACTGAGCATAAATACTATGCCAGAAAACATACTTAACGTAGTCTCAAAATTTATTATATTCAATTATAGCATTAGTTCTCTGGGGAAAAATGATGTTACTCAATGCTCAGCTGGAAAATCTTTGATTAATAAATCTCTGGAGGCTAGAGATCAAATTTGTAGTGTTCCCCAACTTCTGTGGTAAAAGTGGCTCACCATTCTTAATTTTCAAACTACCCCATGCCATCAGCTGCAATGGAAATATTGTGAAAAATTAATAATGGCCTCTTATAAGCGGTCATAAGCTGGCTCCAGCTCATCACTGGTTTGTATGCCTTAAAAGTAACCAATTATAATTCATACATCCACAAAAGGTACAGTGAAACTTTAAAATGTAAAATTTTTCTGGTTCAAATATCCATCTTAGGTAAACAAAGAAACAAATAGACATAAAATTTTGTCTGAAAGGCTACAATAAATCCAATAGTATACTGGAGCTGGACAAGAAATTAAACTTAACTTGAAGCTTAAAAGGACACACGAATCTCACGAGACAGAAAAAAATGAAGCGAACTAATCTCTGTTATCCAGAATGGATCTTTTGAAACCTGTCTTTTAAATCCCAGTATTGTAGGGGAAATAGTATGAGGCTTGCTCCAAAAAGTAAAAATAAAAATGCCATATGATCCAGCAGTCCCACTTCTGTGTACAAATCCAAAAGAAATAAAGCCAGTGTGCCTATGTATTCCCTGCATGTCTTTATTGCAGTATTGTTACAATAGGTAAGATATGAAACCAATCTAGGTGTCTATCAGCAGATGAAAGGATGAAGAAAAAGTGGCATATGCACAAAGGACTATGAGTCACGGAGGAAGAAGGGGGTCCTGCCATTCACAGTGAACTGATAAACTGAAGAGTACTGAATTAATGGAAATAACCTAATCACAATAAGACAACCATCACATGATCTGTATCACATGTGAAACTTAAAAATGTTGACCTGCATGTGGAATATGAGTATTAGAGTTTTGGAATAAAATTAGGTTGTATTAAAATATCACATAAACCGCCATTAATATGCACAATTAATACATATAAATCAGAATTAAGTAAAAAGTATAATATTTTAAAAATTATATACCATAGATTTCCAAATTTGCCTTCCTCAAAATGGCTAAAAGGAAACTGGGAGATTAGTAAGAAGACATATGAGTTCTATCACCAAAGAAACCAACGGATAGTCTAAGGCCATGCACATGCTATAAGTTTCAAATTCTTGGGGAGAAAGGAAGGGAGTATAATATACATGAAACCAAGGATCTCAGAAAAAGTTGACAACTTCAATTTGATGAAAGTATCTTAAACTTCAATAGCATGTCCACTTAAATACGGATTTTATTCTGGAGAATTGCAACAGTTAGAAAAAATTCCCAGAAAAACTGTACAACTGAAAAAATAACAAAAAAATAAAGAAAAATTTAGTATTTACAATTGCACAAAATGTGTGTACATAGTAGTCTGTTTTATCATTTTCTACTATAAAATATACACAATTGTATCATTGAGAATGAGAATTTATCAAAATTTACGAGCAAAAACATTGACCATACACAAAACCATCCATTGTTGAGAGAACATAGAGGTAAAGATGCGATTTTAAGTCATAGTTGCACAAAAATAACCAAGCACAGTCCTCACTGCTGTGATAAGACTGCAGCTCCTGTAATGCCACCGAGGTTGGCAGACATGTTAAAAGCACCTGCTTAAAACGCCTGGTGCCAAGAATCATATCTGGATGAGTGGTTCAGCTGTCTCTGCAGTAAACCGGATCCCACAGTAAACAGTGATCTCTAGTGTATCTCATACATTTTCCACAGCATGTGCCATATAACACATGAAACACGTTAGCCAACTTTGTGTTGGCTTCCCTCAATAGCAGGTTCTAAGTAGTAGTTAAGTAGATGATCGGTCAAAAATTGTACATTAATTTTGATGTGTTGCCATCCTCAGCCTGCACATTGTCAAGAATCAACTTTAATGAAGAATATAGCAACAGCTTTGAAAACTTTATTTAGAAAAAAGAATGGTTATACGGGCTCAGGGACTCAGTTTGGGCACATAAAGAGTAGGGCAGAATGAATCAAAGGCAAGAGTTTCTTTGCAGGATAATATTCATGGATGAAACTTAAAAGAGAAAAATTCTATATTTTGAGCAATTCTAGAGGTATCTATATCAGGTAGCTATAAAGAAATAAAAGAAATAAACAAATCTAACCTCTCGCTCATGGAATTCCTTCATATATATGATGGATTCCTATGCTCCTGCATCCATTTCCCATGTTATCTACCTGGAAATGATTGAACCCCTACAAACTCATTTTTTCAATGATGAGGCGCAAGGATGAGATAAAAACCTATAAAATTAACTAGAAGAGGAAAAAGAACAATAGCATTCATGCTATTATATACAAATAAGTAAATAGATGTCACTGGAAAATTATGAAAATTTATGTTTCGATAACAAGACTCAAAACATTGAAACAAGAGTTGACAGAACTGATTCTAATAAAGTGGAAAATAAATAGGCAGGAGTCAGGAAAAATGTGAAAATTCAAATGAAACACTGACGAAAATAAAAGCAACATTTGAAACAACAAAAAAGATGATAGAACTTGTCATAAATATGGTAAATTAAAGAACATGAAAGACCAAGAAATACAAATAAAGAATATTAGAAAGATAAGGTAACAAAGATTTACAGATAAAAAGAGAGGAGGAGGGCTGGGGATCTAGCTCAGTGGCCTAAGCACCTGCCTGGCAAGCACAAGGCTGTGAGTTCAATCCCCGGTGCCGCAAGAAAAAAAAAAAAAAAGAGAGAGGAGGTAGTTTTTTCTAAGAAAAAAATCAAAATAATGAGGGAACAACTTAGAAGGAAAAAATGTAAATAATTTACTTCATAAAAATAATCAAGTGATAGATTTAGGAATATACACATGATGATTAGAATACAATATACAATGAAAATATGTTTATAACTCAAGCAAAGTAAGAAAATATCATATTGTGTTGTGATCCATAAGTGTTGTTGAAAAAATATGTTAAAAACAATTAAAAATTCTGGAAAGTATATAAAACAATAATTCCATAAAAGAATGAAGAAAAATTCATAGAAATATTTAAGATAAAATAACATAAATGTATGTTAGTAACTAGTACAATAAATCACAATTCTGTTGTTGTTTCTGTGAGCTATATGCTCACATTAGAAAACATGATCTCTGATTTTATGGTCTTGAGGTAAGAGGCACACAATTCTCAAAAGCAAAGCACAATGATAAATAGTTAAAAGTAGCTACTTATCTTCTTTAACTACAGAGAAATTTGCCATATAAGCAAAGTTAAAAGAATGCAATAAAAATATGTATAAATAAATATCCACAGAGAAAAATTCTGATCCTGGGAAGATATGATAGTATTCAAACCCTCACAAGTATTCTGTGGCTGATAAAAAATGTGTAAGTCAATCAAAGGACATCAAGATAGAAACTTGAAAGTAGTCAAACAAAAAAGAGGTAAATTATCTTTGATAGGCAAATCATCAGCTAATTTCTCAAAGCAACAATTCATTAATAAGATAGGAGACACAATGTTATAAAGAAAATGTGACATTTATACACAATGAAGTATTACTCTGCTATAAAGAAGGATAAATTCATCATTTGTAGGAAAATGTATGTAGCTTGAACCCGCACATTTATGTTAAATAAATCAGACACACACACACACACACACACACAGACACACACACACACAAGCTTAAAAATCATATGGTTTGTCTTATAAGAACAACCCAAAGTATAAATAAATCAAAAAGAAAAACAAAAGAGATGGTAGGGATTAGGAAGATAGATCTTTGGCAAATGGTAGGGAGGTTAAGAGATGGTGGGGGAGAGGGTAGATGAGGAGAAGATAAGGGAAAAGAAGATGTTTCATGGACATGTACGAGCTACCCACAGTGAATGTATTCATTATCTACAGCAAATATGTAATAATTAAATAAACTTTTAAATGTTACATCAACAAAATATTTATTTCATAGTAAAGGCAAATGATTCCCAATTAAACGTGAAATGTAAGAACCAAATGTTCAGAGAACATGGAAATAGCTAAGTCTAAACAAACAGGTAACACAGGACAATGACAATGTAATTCAGGTGGGAGATGACTAATGATCTCTGTGCTACTTTTTATGTCCAGAATCCTAGAAACATTATAAAAGTTGATTTTGATAAACTAATATGGCATAATATAACTTGAAAGACAAATTATAAATAATAACTAAACAAGAAAAAACTTGTAATATTTAAAATAAATTAGTAAAGTAAATGACAAAAACTTTCAGTTTTTCAATTTATAAGACTGTTTGATGTTGGATAATTTCTGTCTTTATTTTCAAGCTTCTTTTCCTTTTCATCTGCAATATGTAACCTATAGATAATTACATCTCCTGTAATTTCATTACACACATTATAGTTTTAAACTCAAGACATTTGATTTGTCTCTTTCATATAGTTAATGATCCTACTTAACATTTTTTATCACGTGAAATACAATTATTATAACTATTCTCATAGCCTTGCCTGATAATTATAACATTTTAAATTTCATAACATATTTCAATTGATTGAAATAATTTTCCTCTTTGCAAAGCTCGTATTTTTTATTGGTCATATGTTAAAGTTTATTATGAGATTCTGGTAGCTTTACTTGGTTTAAGAAACCATAAACTTTCCTATGGAATGTGTGTGCTTTGAGTATTATTTTGAGATCATCATTTTTTTTTAGATGTAGAATTAGAACAGTGGATCTTGAGTTAATTTTTCCTCCCCCTGAGTCATGGCATTTATATGAAAGCAATAACCTGTAAACTTTAGTTTTTTGGTTTTTTTCCTGTCTGGTTAATGAAACAGATAGAACTATTCTTACACAGAACAAACCACGGCTCCCCTCTTCTGAAGTTGTTGAGGAGGTGCCTTCCCCAGTCTCAGATGGTTTTCACACATGATGGAGAACTGAGAGGAAGATCATGAAAATGTATGTATTTCTCTCTCTGCAGAGCTTTCTCATCTCTGGTACCTCGTTATGCGTTAGTCACAGATCTGAACACGAGCCACTTCAAGTTTCCCAGAATCTGATTTTTGTTATTAGCATCATGTTCAGACTGATTCTTCCATTCACTTGTGTTTCAAGGCAGTCAACTGTGAAAACACTTTTTAATCTCATTTGTTTCCTGTTGTTTAGAAATCACTACTCGTATTGTGGAAAGGAGCGAAATGCGAAGCTTTCAGATTTTTACTTGATGTATGATGCAGTAAAATGTAGCAAAAACTTTGTTTGCATGAATCTTCTGTGAAGAGGTTTTTGTTATCACAGTTTAAGCAGTTACCTAACAATAGATTTCAATTTTGTATTATTACAGTATATTAATTCAAGTAACTTAATAAAATATAAATTTTGTTTTTGTCTCTAGAGTCCATGAATAACAAGGATAATGATTATGATTAGTGACCAAGTGTGACTTTTTTCCCAAATATCTTCACAATTGTTTATTGTGCATCTGTCACTGTATTTGGTTCATGTGCAGATAGCAAACTGCATGTTCATTTTCTCTTCTTAGCACCAAGTGACAAATTTACATTAGAATTCATGGAAAACTTGATAATCAAAAGAAAATATTGGGCAACAAATGACAGTAGAAATGACAGTCTCAAAACAGTAGAAACAGAAAAAAAAGCAAAAAATAAACTGGATAGTATGAATAGAGAAAAAAAAACAAGATGATAAATGTAAGCAGTTCAAATATGTCAATATATTGTTTGAGAATGTAGGTAGTAATTATCACAAAAACTTCTTTAAATCAGTCTTCTTAATGTGTTTTACATTGAAGCTTCATATTAATATATATTCTCATTTTAGAATTTATTTTATTAGATTTTCAAATTTTGTTTCAAACCAAATACATTTTAGTATTATGAATTATGGTTTCTCAAAATCTAGAATGCTAAACATTCCTAATTCTTTCCATTTGAAAAAATGTGGATTTCCAGTACTGAGCAGAGAAATATATATCTGCTTAAGTCAGAAAGTGATCAAAAAACAAAAGAAATAGGTAGACACCCTAATATCAAAACTAGGTCCATTTGAGTAGTAAAACAAAGTTGTATTAGATTATAACCAAAAATTTAAAAATTAATGTGTAAATAAATAAAGTAGAGGAGAAAAATGCCCCTTATACAAATGCTCACATCGTTGTAGATTCTACTCCTCAATCACTGGAAATACTTTCCAGTCCCTTAGTCATTTGCTCTGCTTACTGACTAGCTTTTCCAGAGCACGGGGAGCTAAGTAGCATGGAAATGGAAACCATGGTCAGGTTTTAAAGCTAACATGGTCAACTAGCAAGTGGTTTTGGAAGTATGAGTCCTTACCATGATCTGACGGAAATTCATCTCCATGGTCTTAAGAAACTCACTCACCCAAGGCCCACAAACAGTCTAACCAAGGGAGGAAGTTAAGAAAAATCCAATATGAAGAGCTATTCAACGGATGATCTCATGTGCACACCTCAACAAATACCAGGGTAAACAAAACAAAACATATTTGTCATGTTTTAGCCTAAAGAAGCGTAAGGAAATATGAAAGTTAAGTATACTGAGGGCTCCTACCACGATTTGGTAAGAGCGAAGGTTAAGGAGTGATAAATGGCATCTGAATAGTGCACAGTTTTACTTAATAATATATACATATTGATTTTTCAGTTCAGCCAAATGCAGTTCTGTAAGGAAAATATTAATAGGGAACATGGGTGTGGTGTATACAGAATCTCTCCTCACTACCCTTGCAACAGGTATGCAAGATACGTCAGTCATCAATGCTTTGGAACTTTTCTCTTCTTTGTCTTCTAGCAGAGTCCTAATCTTTGTCCATACCTCTCTCACACATTCTTTTTCTTAGATAGTCTCTGCTTCAAGTATTAAAATGTGACCAAAGTCATGTCCTTGACTTTTGCCTTTGGTCTTTACTATATATCTTAGAATCTGAGTCCATTCATGATCACAGTCCTGACCCTCTGCTCTGCTGTCCTATGCAAAATCACACACATACAAGTTAGATCTGGTGCTCAGTCTATGATGCTCTTTTGCAAATAGTCATAGGTACTAGGGGAAAAAGGGAGTGTCAGAGTTCACTGGGCTTTTGTCTGGTATTTTGAAGAGACACCACTGAAATCTGGAAAATTTGATGATGTAGTTTAAGATAAACATCAATCAAAATATAAATTTCCCTTTAGGAATATTGATAATAATACCACATTATTATAGCTCGATTTTCTATTTCATGACATTATTCTAATTCTGGAGTATAATTTAATGTTTGGTTTTGAAGTTCTGCACTGAACAATTTTACACAATCTATAAATATGCATCCTATAGATATTATTTTTGTACTGAGGGTTTAAGTCAAGGCCGCACATGTGCTAGATATGGGCTACCACATATGGGTACATCATTAGACCAGTAAACTATATTTTTATATGTGAAATTGGAGAAATAATTTTGTTAAGAGAGAATAAATACTTTCATAAAGTATCCTTTTCCTATTACGGATTAGAGTTCTAAGAATAGACTCAAAGGTTATTCAACGTTACTCTATTTTTCCCCATCAATTTTAGTTCCTCTACCTGAAAAGTTGTATTATTTTATTTTAAATTTTAACTGAAATTACCAGGAGTCAGGTACTTAATTACAATGTTAACACAATAATAACAATAACATAAATTATAAAACTAAGATGATGAGTTAGAATACCTTTTTAAAAACTGTATGTAGAAATTTAACTATACTGAGTGAATACTTACGAATTAGCTTTTGCAAATCGGTTATAGTGTTCCCGCCTATGAATGTTTCCATATGAGGCAAATGAGAATTTGAATATTGAATATTACCAAGTATAGAGCCCTAATGGGGAAATGCAATAATATACTTTTCTTTTTATATTTCCTCTACTCAAAAGAACATTATTCTTCAGTACAATGGGGACAAAATTTAATTGAGCATATAATTCTATACTATCCTCAGAAAGAAAAAGAGAGGACTCTATTGTATATACATAAGATCATAATAATAATTTGCCATGTGTAATGGTCATTATGCATACACCTGGTATTGATGTCATATTGCATATATTCCCATGAGCAAAATTATGGGAGATTTAATGTATTTTTTATTAAACAAAGACCTTTGTCAAGTTTCTGTAAAATGTCATTGACTTAACTTTTGTAAAAATATTCATTCTAAATCACTACAGTTTTACAAAAAATGGCAATTGAAAAATGATTACTTGAAGATTTAAGGTTTTTCTGTAAAATTAGATTATTTTCAAATAATGCATTTTTATGTACCTAAACTGATATAGAGAAATTTCTTTGTCATATTTGGTTACCAAACTCTTTCCCTTCCTATCTGTTTCTTACTGCAAATAAAACTAGTGAAACAAATGTCCTAAGAACATTGCAGCAGTATTTTTTCAGAAAACTAATACCTGGCGTAACTCAGCACATCTAGGTGAGTAAATCAAGGGGAGAAATCAAAAGTGGAGGAGTGAACGTCTAAAACCTCTCATACAGTATACAAAGCGCAGTGCAGTATTTTTTTTTTGTAGGAAGTACATGTTACTGTCTTGAGAAAGTTGTACAGTGAACCTATAATGCCTATGCATAAGAATTTTGATTTTGAACTTTGTAGAAAAATGTAACATAACTACAATGGCAAGCAGAAACACTGAAACGACACGCAGGATTTGGAAGCAGATTTATTTTACGTTGATCAGCACTGATCAGAATCATTCCCAAAATATCAGGCCCTGAAAGCCCAGGGAGGGAGATTTTTATAAAGTTGAAAGTGGAAGTACAGAAGCAGAGTACTTGGCTGTCTTTCATTGGTTCTTACAATGTGCATCACAGTGGCCAGCTGCTTCTAAGAGACAAGCGTATCAGGAACTGTTACAGGAACTATCACCTGGGCCACTAACAAACTGAACTATACTGGCTGGGGAACCATTTTCCATTTCATAATCACTTTTCCAGCAAGATGTTAGTACAAGATGCTTGTGATTACTGTTTAAAAATCAGCATCCCATACTTAATACCATTGATCATTGGCAAAAGATACTTTTGCGTATTATGAAGCACACAGTATTGTTTTGTACATTTTACAATGTGAAATTATTAAATCAGGTTAATTAACAAAAACAACACCTCACCTAATTTTTAGTGGGGTAAACTTTCAAAGTATTTTCTTTCAATGTATTGGTTAGTGTTCTCTAGAAAAACAGAGTCAACAGGAAAGAATATACATATGTATAATTATGCAAGGAGATTTAATAAGTAGGTTTATAGGCTCTAAGGCAGGAGAGTCCATATGATTGTCTGCATGCTGCAGAGTCAGAGAGTCTAGTAGCTGCTCAGCCCAAGAAACTGGAGGTCACAGGCCACAGAACTGGAAAGCTGAAGAAACTTATAGAGTCTGATAGTCACAGGGGACCACAGCCTCCAAAGAGACCCCTGATTGGGCGGAATGGAGCTTCCAAAAATCACCAGCACTCTGCTTTCTTTCTTCCTACTTCATTTCACCCTGGCAGCATGGTAGGTCATCCTGCTTTGGATTGTTTACCCCTATGTCAGTCATCTCTGGAAACACTCCACGTACACACGCAGAACTGCACGCTAATAATCTCCCAGGTGTTTCTTAATACACTCAAGTCGACATATTATGACCAACAGTCACATTTAGCCATCTCGAAATACTGCGTATCATTCATTATATTAAAAATTCTGTATAATAGATAAGGGAAGTTTATTTCTCTCACTCAACTGAAAATTCGTAGCCTGTGATAAAAATCTTTGCTTTCCTTATCCATCCATCCCCTTCCCTTGTCCTCTAGTAAACAGCCTTCTATTCTTTACTTTGAGTTCAACTATTTTAAATGTCACTTGTGAGTGAGGTCGTGTAGTCCTTCTCTGCCTAGCTTACTTCATCTTATCATCATGTTCTCCATGTTTGCCTATGTTGTCCAAATGACAGCACTTTACTGTTCTTTAAGTCTAACTAATAAGTAGTAAATTTGTATCCATTCATATGATGGGTTGCTTCTGGGTCATACTGTCATTGCCCATGCAGCAATGAGCTGGAGTGAAGACGTCTCCTCAGCACGCACATTTCAATTCTTTTGTCCCCATCAGCAGGATTGCTGGACCACATGCATTTTTATTTTCAGTGTTCTGAGGAACAGCCCTAGTGTTTTCCATAATGGCTATATCAACCTGGGTTCTACCCCACAAGATTCCCTTTATCTCCACACCTTCACCAGCACTTCTTATCTTTTGTCTTGTTAATAACCGTCAATCACACAGCTGGGAGAAAAAAATCTCACTGTTTTTCATTTGTATTTCTTTTATGAGCTGTATTAAAGAGCAAGTTTTTATTTATCAGTAAACCATTTATATGTCTTCTTTTGAGAAAGAAGTCTTATCTACTGATGTTCTCTGCCCACTTTCTGATTTGGTCTTTTTTTTTTTTTTTGCCCTGTTATTATTGAATTGAGTTCTGTGCATATGTTAAATATTAGTTCCTTATCAGATGTATGGTTTTCAAAATTTCTCCCTATGTATTGGTTTATTCTATTAATTGTCTCTTTGCTTTACATAAATATTTTACTTTGTGGCAATCTCATTTTTCTTTAAATTTTGGCTTTAATCACATTTGCATTTGGGGTCATATTCAAGAAGTGTTTACCCAGGCCAATATTGTAGAGATTTTTCTCTGAACTTTCTTCTAGAAGTCTTTAGGTCCTATATTAACACTAATGTATTTTCCTTGATTGTTTAGTATGGAGTACAATAAGAGATTGCTCTATTTTTGCATGAGACCATCTAGTTTTCTCAAGAACACTAATTGAACATTTTATCCTTTCTCCATTGTGAATCTCAGCACCTACATCAAAATCAATTGGTCGCAAATGTGTGAGTTTATTTCTGAGTTCTCTGTCATGCCCCACTGGTCAGTGAGTCTTTTTGTATGCCAGTACCATGCTACTTAGATTACTATAATTTTGTAGAATATTTTGAAATCAAATATTGTGATAACTCCAACTTTATTAGTTTTTCTTGGGACTGTTTTGGCTATTCGAGTTCCTTTGCAGTTTCATGTAAATTTTATGCTTCCACTTTCTATATAAATTTTATCATGTCCCTATGGATAAACTGGGATCTGGAGTAATTATCAGAACACAATTATAACTACAATTGTATTCTTAATTTACTAAAATGGAAAACAATGATTTCTTAAAGCTGTCCATTTTTGAGGAGGAACAGATTTTAAGAATATGAATTGAAGAAATAGTTGAAAACGATATCATTTCTTTCAAAAATGCTAGACAATTGAGAATTTGCCAAAAATTTGAGGACTTAGTTCACACATGTATTCTGTGTTTAGAGAAAGATACTAATGAGTTACTCTTTGTTAATATTAAGCAAAAATATCTCAAAATCTTTTATGCCTCTGGAATGCATATGTTGTCATTATATCAGGGAGATGCATGCAGTTACTTTCTATATAAAATAATGTTTTACTATGGTAACTCAGAATCAGGTATATTTTTCCCCTTTTATATTACTGTTCGTTGTTCTGGAATTTTTCTCAATATCTGACTTTGATTAAAATCCATTTTAAAATATTTTCACAGCTTGAAACTAATTATTATGTAAAATGCAAAGTTTTTGCAGTAAATAGAATTATTAATTGCTTGGAACTAAACATGTATTACAGCTCAAAGTAAACTAAGGGATATAGACTTTTATTTCATTATTCATTTTATATTTGCAGATACAGACATTGAGAAATTTGCAATTATTTCTTCAAGGCAATTAATTCAGGCAATAGGATAGTCTGATTAGAAACTACATAAAAAGGCAGTGAGGTCAGAATATAAGTTTATAATCACAGTGTTTTTCAAACCTTATATTGGTATATTTTAAAAATATTTTAGAAATGCTGTACTGTGAAAGCAACATAGTTCAAAGTAGATTCTCTGAAGCTCAGTTTTTGAAAAATCTGCTTTAGAAGGCGAAGGTAGGGAAACAGGTATATTGCTATATATTCCTGTATACAGGATATTATAATATATCGTTATATGATATACATTAATATATTATATTATGATTAGTTCATGGGTAAATAAAATTTATGTTGGATGTATTTTTGCTTAGAATGAGTTTTGTTGACTGATTTCAAGAAAATTTCTTCTTGACCCTTGATCGCTGAGCAAAGAAATGTTCTGCACTTTTGTTGACTGACAATTGCTTAATAGTCATGGCAGGAAAAATTTAGCTACTGAGCTTCGTCGTTCTTTTTTTCCTCCCCTCTCATTCTTTCTTTTCTTTTCTAAATGAGTCTGAAAATATATTTTACATTCAAATGTAATAGTATTTTAAAAAGTGAATACATGTGTATTTGCTGGAATAGTCACACATTTTTTATTTCATTGATCAGAAAGTGAAGATCAAGAAAAAGTAGTTAATCTTTGAAAAAGTGGCAAATAAAATGCTTTGTCTTATGTCTTCTGTTGTCAACTATATACTTCTTCAAATTTCCTTTAATTTTACCTCCATCGACAACAATAGATTAAACCTGAGAAATTACATGCACCCATCCTTTCTAGGACTTAGATGGTAAGTGCTTAGGTATTTTTCTCGGTCTCTCGATACTGTTTTCCTCATCCTATTGGTGTTGTTCACTCCCTTTTCGACTGCACTGAGGTCTTGAAACATTCTCCACTACAGTGGGACGTCTGTCACTATCTCTCCATGTATCTCTTAATTAAAATACATTTTGTGCCTCCATCTAAACCAACCCAGAGAAATACTTAGTTTCAATGATGTTTTGCAGAAAGGAAAGGCTGAAAGGGAAATTTGTGAAAGAAAAAGATAGCTAACTCTATGATAAACTTGTTAAAATGGTGTTTGAGAGTATACATAAGGGATTTTAGGTTATTTACACTTTGTGACTAAAATATATCTTAGTTTCAACTTATATTTATAATACTGTGTTTTTAAATTCTTTACATTTCTATATAAAAACAAGAATTTAAATTGTGTAATTAGTGAATAAAAATACGGATTTAACATAACACTATACTGTATTATACAGAAAAAAATCTTAAAATATCTATTTCCTAGTCTATTACTTGAATAAACCACAGAAACTACAAAATGAAGTCAAAACAAATGCTTAAAAATACATATTTTTGCCATTCTGAGTCGATTCCAGGAATCTATTTATTTCTGAGATTTACGGTATAGTAGCTCAGCATTCACTATATAGAAAGGAACTAGTGAATGTGTTCTACAAGTTCCTGGTGTCTATGCTCACTGAAGACTTTTATGTTTTACTTTTGTAAAGGAGAGTAGGAAGAATGAAATATTTTTAGTTTGTATATACCAAGAGTAAACTAAATATTTACAGGTTTAATTGTCCAGTGATTCAAAATTCTACACAAGTTTTCTCTGTCTAAGAGTCAAGTGGCAGCAATTCAATATGACTCTAGTTAATTCAATCCACTAAATAGTTATTAAACTTTAAGAGATGTAGACAGAAACATTAAGTACATTTCCTGATTTACAGTGCTGATATTCTACTAGAGAGAAAAAAAGAAAAGGAGTAGGTAAGCTATTGTGTGGAGTATACAATATAATGATAACTCAGTTTACCAACATTTATTAAATCCTCATTTAGGACTAGATGAAGGGAAACAGATGAAAATAAGTCAAATGTCCAGGAAGAGCCAAACAAAATTATTTATAGTTTCTATGGTCATAATTTCTGTTATATTTTTATGTAGTTGTTATCATAACCAAAAAGCTACCTACTGTAAAATCCATAAAATTAACTTTCATTTTGTGTTCTCAGTCATTTAATCAATGAGATGTGGGATAAGACTGCTACTTTTTACTTTGTGCTAAGACTGTTTAGGTTGTTGTGTCTTTACCTTGATCTTTTCAGTCATATATTTCATCTCTAATGTCATCATTTCCATATTAGCAGATATTTCAAAACGACAAGAATAATTGGAATATGGTAAAATATATCGAGTTTTAAAAACAGTGAAGATAGCTGGGCATGGTGGTGCACGCCTACAATTCCAGAGCTTGGAGGCTGAGACAGGAAGATTACCATGAGTTCAAGGCCACCCTAGGCTACTTAGCCTGAACTATGTAGAGAAACATTGTCTCGAAAAACAAACAAAGAAATAAAATCAATGAAAATGTATTCTGTCAAAAATAGTTTTTCCTAGGAGAGAAAAGCCGAGCATAATTTTAAATAAGAGGTGCTCCTCACTTTCTACCCCATGTTACAATAAGTAACTAACTTTTGCTGGCTTATTTTACTTTATTTAAATGTTCCTATGTTGTGACTTATGAAAAATAAAGACCTGGAATATGTGGGAAGTGTTTCTTTTAAGTAAGCAATACTTTTGTGCTCATGGAACATATTTTATATCATTTGCTTTGTAGTACTGTAAAAGATTTAAAATATTTTATGTGTTCTTTGCTTCCTCACTGAACTTAAAAAGAATGCTGTACACAAATGTAGCCATTTATGTGATATGGTAAGGTATAGTTTTCATTACTTTCTAACTAAAAATTTTAAAAAATTGCAATTTTAATATCTCCTTGACACTAGTTATTGTGCAGAATTAATTTAATAAATGAGCTCCTGCATTTAATATATTGTATTCATTCCATAGTTTTTCTAATTAGAATTACATTACTTAAACAAGAATTCCTTAGTGCTTTTTAGAGAATCAAACTTAATAGAATGGTGATCCTAAAGACCTTCAACTTTCCTTAGTGAACACATAAATTAGGAATACAAATATTTGACATTTCACTACAGACTTACCTTGCCCACATACTGATAATCAGATCCTGTGTACTCCTCCAGTAAGAAAAATTGATTCCACATCCAACCACGTTTTTGACGATGCAGAATTTTGCCTTCATTCCTTGGTCCACGCGCATCTAAAATCCTCCGCTGAGGCTCTGGAGTCCTTCTGAACATTATCTCTGGAGAACATAAATGTGGCAGCCACACCCAGAGTAGAAATACTCTCAAAAATTGATATATTGTCATAATTCACTTCTTCGCAAATCTCAACGTGGATGAAGAGAAAGCAGTCCTATTTTACCGGATTGGATTTTACTGTGTTTCAGCTGATTTCCAACATTTCATCAGTGTTGTGTTCATCTTTCCACAAGCTTCAAATGAGCAACAAACAAGCAAACAAATAAAAAAAAACAAGGTCAGTTGACAATATTATGATTCTTACCTGTCAATTTAAATTTAATGTGTCAATGATTTACTAATAATAACAACCAAAATATTTTTTTCTGTTTTCTTAATGATTGGTTTGGGGAAACATTTCTTCTTTCATAAAATGTCTACAATTTATAACATACAATTGTGAATAATTTCAAGCAAATTATAAAGAAGGAACATGGCTATATTTTCATTTTCCTTTTGGTACTTCAACAGTTTCCAATAATTATAATTCTGATATGTTAGAGAGCTGGATTTTGCTTTGTATATAATTTCCAATGCAATTTAGCATCAATTAAAGCTTTGAAATCAAAATACTGACTCAAAAAACAGGAATCATCCATTACTTGTGTAATGTAATGATATTGAAATGATTTTTCTTTTTAATAGTGGCACAGTTTCTTCAAGTTTAATCTTATTCATAGGACAAAGTAAAGTCAGAAACAGAACAAAACACATAAAAAGAAGTAATGCCTCAGTTGATGACCTTGCCTTCCTATCTTTTTCAGGTAGTCTGCGGAATACCTGGGAATTTCCTTGTGCATGAAACAGTTCACTACTCCAGTGAATCAATTGGCAATGTGGGGAAGCCCAGTGGGCAGGAAGATCAAATCGTGTCAGCAACGGTACTGTGCACGTCATGTCTAACCAACGTACTGCAGCCACCCCGGGTCTAGAAATTCATGAAACCCCAGTCTCACTGTGGCAATAACCTACTCAATGTTCTCTATCCCTCTTCCTGCCAGTATTTTCTCAACAAAATTTCCAATATAATTCCATTAAAACGTAAGTGGGATCAAGTCACTTCTCTGCACAGAACACTCCTATGGCTTCAGCTCCGTGTGAGTCAATACCAAAAACTACCCCAAAATACTACACTGCATCTGAGACTGTTACCTCCCTGGACTCTTTCACTTCAACTTTCCACCTCATTCTAGATCAATTGTTTTCCACCCCCAGGGTCCTTGCTTCACCTTGCCTCACAATTCACATGCTTCCTTCCTCAAGTAGGACCTTTCCGCATGTTTCCTATACCTGAAATACTTTTCTGACTGATAGCCACTATTAGATCCCCTTACATCCTCGGGTCATGCTGAAGTTCATTTCATATACTGCACGCATTTTATTCATTTATCATTTATATATTGCGTCACTCTACCACAATCTTTCGGAGGAGGAGAATTTTAGGCTTTTTACTATTGTTTCATTCAATGAACCTTGAGCAGAATTTTCCATATACTAGACATTCATCAACCAGTTCAAACGAATGAATTGTATGAATTATAAACTTAATGTAAAAAACTACCATTATCTGTTCTATGTCAGCACACTCAATTATTTATGTATAGAAAAGCGTGCTTTTAAATTATAATGATTTCATTTTATTCTCAATTTATCTTTTTGTTGGATTATTATTTTTATTTTAAAATTTTGTGTGAATTTTAAAATTTTTCTGAAATGAGTGGTCTTTATTTCACATTTGCCATAAAACGTGGCTTGGAAACCAAAAAGATTGAGTTACAATTTGTCTTATATAGTAGTGCATGCCAAATGTTCTAGCAATTATATTTTATGCTTTCATCCACAATTATTTGTTAGCACTTTGTTTGCTTTTTTCTTTTATTGTTAAAAAATTGAAAGGTTAATGTAAATGGGCTTTAGAGATATAATTAATAGTGAAACATTATTTCCCTTGAGTACATTAAGTGACAGCAGAGCTCAGAATAGCAAGTGAAGTCATGAACAACCTGATAGATGTAAACTCTATTAAAATATATCATGTAATATTCTACTGGAAGTTTAGAAATTATCTGATTCATAAACTAGTTTTAAATTCCAAAGCACAGACATTACAGAAACACAACATGATTAGATCTTAAGTATAAAAGTTTACCAAACTTGTTTTTTGTGCTTTTCAATCTTTAGGATGTGTTGCATGGTATTTTCTAGAAACTCACACTATTTCTAAAAGAAGAGTGTCTAATTAAGAGTTTTTGCTCTCTTGTAAAAATGTGTTAACTTTGAAATAAGTGAAATAAGTCATTCTTATTTCATATATTTCTGTGCTTTTTTCTTAAATCATGAGCAACTACATTCTATATCAGTGATCACTTCTAAAATAAGCATTAAGTTTCTAGTAATTTAAAAGACAAAGCGCCAGTACTTTGGGAAGGAATAAGTGGATCTGTATCTCAAAAACTTGTCAATAAATAATTGGAGCTCTGTATTATGAATGAGAACATTTTTTCACTCTTCTATTTTCAATTGTTCAGTAACAAAATTAGTAAAGAGACAGGAGGATCATTGTGAGTTCTAGATCAGCTTGGGCTACAAAGTGAGCTCAAGGCCTGCCTAAATGGCATAGTGAGACCCTGTCTCAAAAAGACAAGTGCCGGGGACCTAGCTCAGTGGCCTAAGGCCCTGTCTGGCAAACGCGAAGTCATGAGTTCAATCCTCGGTGCCTCAAGAAAAAAAAATTAGTAAAGAATTTTAACACAAAGCATAATTTAAAACAATTAAAATATATTTAAAATGTATTTTTCATAAAGATTATTCCACAAAAGCATTTCAAACAAAAAGAAAATTGCATAAAAATGCAAAGCTGAATTAAACCATCATTTAATCTGTCCAAGTAATTTTCCCTGGATATGTTCTATGTGGCTAGGAGCCTCTATGTAGACATCTCAAAACTTTGCTTATTTATTATCAATGCTACAAGCAACCATTGTATCTGAGGTATAGAACACCTTAGACATTTGCACTTACCCAAGTAGACCTATGAGGTGCTTATTCAATATATTTTGTTGTTTGTTTGCTTTTGCTTCATGGATTGCAGTCTTTTTTATCCCTTCAATGTGCTGCAGCACTATTTTAAATGATTAGTACTTCATGAAAAAGAACTTGCAACATTTACTGACAGGTTTTCTTAGGCTCAATCTTTCTTATTTAAAATATATCCTACAGGGTGCTAGCTAATTAATTTTCCAAAACCCATTTCACCGTGACTCAAACCAATTAAAAATTTTGAAACTGCCTCCTACTATGAAGATAACATCTGAATTTCCTATTTCATTATATCTGTAATAATTTTTTAAAATTTTATTGTATATTACCATATTTCCATTATTAGACTGCAAACATAATAAGCTATTTCATATGTTATAAACTACTTTCCCACTAATGTATAAGTTTCAATATTGTTCAGGGAATTATCCTTATTGAATTTTCCTCAGTAGCAAATACATGCCAATAGATATACATGTATGTATATCAGTAAATAATCCTTGAATTAATAGATATTTTTAAATAGCTTTTCTGAATAGATGGAACTATTTATGATTAAAATTAAAAACTTGATTTTAGAATGTGAAAATATTTGGAAGGAATTCATTGCATTTTTTGAAATTATAGTGTTGTCATTGGAAGAAGTCAAATATGTGAAGACCAAAATAAAATACTAATGAAATTATTGTATGTTAATGAAAGTAATGAAATTTTGTAATGCAATTTCCAGTTCATAAAATTTTTAAGAAATTCATCCCAAACGCTATTTTCTCATTTTAATCTCAAATACAATTTAACATAAAATCTCACACAAGTTAAGAACTAATAAACCACCGTTTAGCATTCTGCATTCCCATATTTCCTTGAAATAAGTGCTCCTCAAACTTCAAAGTAAATTAAGAATTCCTGGGATAATTGTTAGCCACTTATGTTTTCATTCAGCAGGTCTCAAGGAGGGTGCATGATTGTATTTCCAACTCTCTCCAGAGTTGATACCAAGGCAGTGGGACCATATGATTTTAACAGTAAAACTGTGAGCATTGATCAAACAGGAAATCATATTAAAAATGTGTTTACAACTATTTGCACATAGTATTTCAGAACCTAAATAAATAACGTACTACAGCAATAGGAAATAAAATAAAATATACGGTGACTGCACTTGGAAAATCAGTACATTATTTCTAAATAATCTGAATATTTTCTGAATTTTAAACCAGAAAACTGTGATTAAGTCAGAACTTTATCTTAAGTCAGCAATTTATCTCTTGAGTGTACTGTAAACTATGTTTTCTTTTATAAGTACATTTTTAAGCATTTGTCTTACAGACTTTATTTCATTTTTATAATCACAGGTTTTCTTTATTCCTTTGAAATACTTATCACAAGCATTGCTTCCTCTGAAACCTGTGAAATTTATTACATGAGAGGCCAAGAAAAGCAGATCACAGTGTACAATATAATAGGCATTTTGGCAAATCTGATTTACTAATTAAGTCTTCACACATCACAGCTGATCACTTCAGCTACAATCCATCCTTGGCTAATAAAAATAATTAGTCATTCATCAGTCAATTCATTATGTTAATTAGGATCTTAATGTATGAGATTTATTTTAAATTCACCATGTATAACAGTAATAGAAAATGCTAAAGATTATTGAAACCAAACCCAAGCCTATGTGAGTGAATAATTTAATCCTTTTAAATTTCATACAACAAACATATTCTAATGAAATTTTAGCATTGAGAAATAAAGGAGCATATTTCTGGGATGTTTATACAATTAAAATGAGTCAGTGCATACTAAATACTTCCTTTTTATTCAGCTGATGCCATTTTATGCACCTAGCATTTTACAGTATGTGAGATAATTGAATCAAACATTACACTAAGGACTCAAATAAAATGACTCCATATGCTTGATCATATTTTCCAAGAGTTCATTATACATTACCTACTGTGCTCTAATGTCTTGGAAAATATATAACTCTATGTTGAATATTTATCACTCTATTTTAAGTATTCTGTGTATGTATTTCTGTTTAGACTGTAAATTCAAATCAGTGTCATATCTTGCATGCAGAGTTACTAAGGATTCACACAAAATTTTCAATAAGTATTTCTTGACTAGTACTGAATATTATTCTTTATAAAATATTGCAATAAGGAGAAAATGTGCTTCTCTCCCCTAGAAACCACACAAAAGCAAAAAATATATCAAGGACCATTTATACCATTTTATATCTAATCATATTTGCATTTAACATAACAGGACTTGCATGAGGTGCTATTCTAACAGACAATCAGCATATCTTTGTTGAGTGAAATATGCAGCAAAAGGTTTACTGGTCTCAGATAAGTTTTCAAACATCACTGCAACTGTTACCAATGCAGAAAGAATTCTAAGAAGCTCTGGACCTTGCTATTCTTCTCCGATTAAAATTCCTCTTCAAGCAAAACTGTTTAAAATTATTTTTGTTCTCCAGGAATGTGACCTGTGCATAATACATTTTTCCAGCTATGCCATGCTCTAATATTCTCATATGATACTTTGCAAAGTTGGATGTAACTGAAACAATTTTGGAGCAGTGGGTAGATACAACATATTGCAGTGGTAAAGAGAAGCACAGAGACTTATAATTTGATGTAGCTATTTTTTTCTAGGACTCATGCTAATAGGTTACAGAACAGCATCCAAGAGTTCTCACTGCACTCTCAACAACCTTTTTAACTCAGCAGCAAAAGTGACAGTCCCAGATGTAACTTGATCCACGACCAAGTCAACAGTGCCAGTACAGCTGGGGCATTGCACCTGCTGCTTCCTGAAACTCTCATTTTACTGTAGCTAGAATTTATTTCATCATGTGGAAATTGGTAGCAAGAATGCTCTCAGGGTAACTTAAACATGTTCAGAAAAAAGCCATCTGGTATCCAACCTTCTTGACTGATTTTGTAAAACAACGAGTAAGAAATGAAGAAAAATTTCAGACCTTTATGTGAAATTCTCACCCAAGGTTTTTTTTGTCATTAAATACATTACTACTAGATAAGAAAGAGATAACTACAGTGGAAAGGAAGAAGTCACTAAAGAAAACTTCTCTTTTACATCACTTCTATGAAGTGAGCATATACTAATTAGTAATGTGTAAACCAAATCAATACACATTTTAATTGGCCCTACTCTGTGAATGTGTAGAATGTGAACTAAGCAGGGATTAACCACATATGTGACTGTGTTGTTGCACTGAAAGTGCAAAATCATTTGACGGTATTATGAAACTCGATCAAAGATTCAAACAAATGGAAATATACAATTTGCTGTTAAAACTTAAGCTACACAATAATGTATTCTCATCTACATGAAGATAAGCAAAGTACCGTCTTAGTCATTTTAGCATTACTGGAACAAAATACCTACCACCCACAACTTAAATGGAGAGGGTTTTTTGGTTTCAATCCAGATCTGGCTGGTTGCCCGGCAGAAAGGGCACGGCGGAAGCCCTTGTTAGAGGAAAGTTGTACAACCCACTGCCGCTAGGAAGCAGGTGGTAAAGATTGGAGCTGGGAGAGAGATATGTTCCAGGTGATACCCTCAATAAGCCACCCAACTAGGCCCTACCTCCTATCAGCACATGCAGGTGCTGAACTCATGGACGGACGAATCCACTTAGGAATGTAGCACACTCACGAGCCAATCACCTTCCACTCACCAGAAAATTTGGAGGGCTATTTTAGATCTAAACCATAACAATGTCAGAATGACCTTTTTGGCAGGTATTTGTGATAATTTCAAGTTTAAGCAAAAGACGGAGAAAAACATATCAACACAAATTTTTAACTATAATGATACTTTAGCATTTGCAAAACACCACAACATCCATTTATACAGAGTGTTGCTTATCCCTAAATGAAGGTCCCTTCCATAGAAAAAGAATTGTCTCCCAAATTACATGTCTTTAGCTGAAACACCAATTTGGAAGAACATTGCATTAATTAAATTTCATTTTATTGTGGACAGACAGGCAACTGATGTAACCCAGGTAGCACATAACATATGTAACATGTTCTGTGTTTATTATAGTGGCTTGACTCATCAGAGCTTTTTTTTAACTGAAGGACCACAATTAAAGTTTATTTTTATTTTTAAATAGTTTCATTCTATGTTTATGTATAGACACTAGATTCTGAAACATGCTGTTAGTTATATAAACAGTTCAAATACTAAGCTATATTATGGTGCTTCTGCCAGATATATGAAAAAATTCTTATTTTTTTGCTCTTTTGCACAATATTCAAATGTGTTTAGAATTTCCACTTTAAAGGTAACACCATTGAGACTCTACACAAACTGGCTTTATGGAGCCTTTCAAATGTAAACAAACAAACAAAATAGACCTGAAATGTTTTGCACCATCTAAAACTGGGAATATGGAATAAGATCACCAAATTCAAGTGTGGAAAGCCTAAGGAATCTCACTAGCAGAAATCATGGCCCAGGTGATGATGCCAAGGAAAGCGGAGAGAGTGTCCGGGTATGTGCCGTTTCTCTGTGCATAGGCCCATGTTTGCAAACAAGTAGGAGAGTTGAACCTACAGTGGGATACACTTATGTTTCATGAGAACAAAGGGTCATGTGTATGTAAAGAGTAATGAATGGGGGGAAATGTACAAAACTCAGAGGGTCACAGGCAATATATGTATTAAAAATGCAATACTTTCGTTTTTCAAAGATGAATACCCTCAAATGTACATTTAAATCCTGGCTCTTAGACACTGGGCATTTGAACTGCAATACAGATTGCAGACACTCATGTGATAAGATAATTGCAAGAGCCTACTTTAAAATATTTCGTTATAGAACATGCCTGTCTAGTTTTCTTTCTTCCTATGGAACACGAATGACAGTTGGGAAATTATTAAGTATTTTTAAACATCAGAAAATACTAGTTACATAATTCTGATTCATTTAAAGAATCATTTGATGCCTATATGAGTGTAATTCTAAACTAATCACTACAACAAAAATCTACACTTATCAAAGTTACTGAAATTTGTAAGCTTTCAGTCACTGAAAGAGATTATGCACTGGCCTGTGCAGCAATTATACACTTAACCCATATTCAGTCGCATTTACTGTAGGAATCAGAGAGAGTCATCACTTCAACAACAATTTAGCAGGCTAAGACCAGTGCCAGAAGCAAAACACTACAACTAAATTCTGGATCAGTAAGCTACAATCCATAAAGTGCCATTTATTCACCTAATTATAAATTGCTATTTCAAGCAGAATATTGCTCAGCACTATAGATCTGTCTGTCTTGGACCCTTGGTATACCTATTGTGAATACTCTTCTCTATGTTTAAATGATATACTCTGAATTCCTATATCTTGATACTTATCACATGCTATCATACCCTTATTTTTATCTATTCTCCAAAGCAGACATTCTACAACTTGGGAGTAAGATATCATGTGTGTGTGTGTATGGACACATACATACATACATCACTTTAGTGATTTTTAAGGGACTACGTTGACTTAAAAAATATTTGCTTTTGAGGTCATTTTAATTTATTTTCCTGCCTTGTACTGTAACCTAAAATGAAGCTCTAAAAGATGTATCAAATCAAGGAGAAGGAAGATAAAATAGTTCAGAGTTCGTGTAGATTGATTTTTCTCAATTTATTTATATCATACGTTAGCATGAAAGGAGAGCGAATAGGCAAAAGAGCTAGAAGAAAAGAATGTATCTCAAATTCTAATAGTAGAATAGCATCTTACTGCATTCATTCATGTCCTTTTATAAGCATATACGGTGCATTCACTCTTTAAGAGTATTGTTATTCATTCTCAGAATTTACCTTGGATTTCAGATAAAAGTTTAATCTGATATGGCAACTCAGATATAGAAGGTTTCAATTTTTTAAATAAAAAATGGGTAGAAAAAACTACCAGAGAAGAAATTAAAAAAATGTATTGTACATGAAGAACAGAAAACACAGTGTGATGAGGATAAACAGGGCTTTTTACAACAAACTGTATCAGTTTCTGCCTTTCTTTAGCTGTACCCATTCAATTCAACATGCAAATTTTGTACTTCGAATCAAGCAGATAGTTCCCACACATTTCTGTGTGCATGCTTGTGAATGTGTGTCAAATACAGACAGAATCACCTCAAAATACATTTCATGAAGACTTCATTATTCTGACCTTGAGAACATAAGAAAACTAATAAAGGATTATAAGAATACAGTGAAATGAAATTGATGAGCAAGAAACATACAAAAATAGATACACAAATCCTCACCAAAATATTGGCATAATACATAAAACATACAATAAATGATGAATTTTTTTAATATAAATTTGGTTCAACAATTAAAACCAGTCATTGTAGTCATGGTAGCAACTGATTTTTTAATAGCTACGATCATTTTAATAGAAGAAAAATAAATACCTGATAAAATTCAACCCCTTCATAACGTGAAGCCTTCTGGCTCATAGAGAACACTTAAAAGCCCCAACAGTTAGCTTACTTAATGGTGAGAAGTTACATCTTTTTCTCTATATGATGACAAACAAAGTACAATAATCATTTCTCACCTTTTGTCTTCAAATGTATGTTTTCACTTCTAGACATAACAATAAGAAAAGACAAAAGTAATTAAAATCACCATAGTGAAAAGAAGGAAATAAAGCTGTCACTATTTGCAAATGCCATGATCCTAAACATCAGAAATCCTAGAGAATTTAATTAACAAGCTATCAGATTTAACCAATAAATTTAGCAAGTTAATAGGAATCCAAGAGCAAATGACAAGTAATTAGCATTTTTACATGATAATTCAAAATCATAAATTAAAAATAAAAAAACTATGTAATTTACAAAAATACTTTTTTTAGAAAATGAACTGTTTAGATAGGAATAAAATAAACTACGCAAATGGTCTTTATGCTGAAATTTACAAAGCCTGTCAAAAGAAAGTTAAAAAATAAAAATAAATGAAGTGATATTTATTTACAACTTCTAAAATTTAATAAGAAAAACACTTGAAGTGAATTACAGATCTAATGTAAAATCTAAACTTCTAGAATATCAGAATGTTTATCTTTTTTAACTGGTAAGTTTCTTAGAAAAAAATTTTTATAAATCATGGTGTACAATTTCTTATGTCATGAACTATGAAAGGAAAAGAACTGGCAAATTTGACTTTATCAAACTTAAAAGAAAAATGTCTTCAGTAGACATTAATAAAATAAAAAGAAAACTCATAAATTTGGAGTAAAACACGTGTCTGATAAAATATCTATGCTACATAAGAAAAATGTAAAGCTCAAGAATTAAAAACAGTGTAATTAAAATGTGGAAAAAAACTCAAGCATTTGAAAAAATGTCAAACAAGCACATTAAAGCATGATTGCAAACATCCATCATTATGCAATAAAAATTTAAAAATTAAAAGCCACAATGGATAAAACTACATTAAATTAAAATGGCTAAAATGATATTATTTGGTGTTTGAAAGAATCTAAAGCAATTGGAATTACTCTCACTTGTTGCTGAGAATGAAAAATATTATATTGCATTTAGAAAACAAATTGTTTATTGCAGAAAGTTCTGTATGAACTAATCATATGATACAACATTCTCATCGTAGGTATTTGTTTAGAGAAAAAAATTATTCACATTAAACTTTATGCAAATGAAATCTAATTCATAGAGTAGATTCATAACAATCAAAAACTAGAAACAACCAAAATGTTTCAAAATGGACAATAATAATACCCTTTCACAATAAATGAAGAACTATGGATACACACAACAACATGAATGAAGTTCATATACATCATGCTAAAATGAAGGAACCAGACTCAGAACTGTACAGCATTAACTCCATTTATATGACATTTTGAAAAAACAAAAATATATGGACTCCAGACTTGTCAACACCTGCCAAAATCTAGAAACTACAATATGAAATAAGCAAAAGAAATATTCTCTATCTTGACCATAGTAGTAGCTATATCATTGTAGGCATTTGCAAAAACTCAGAGATATAATAAGTTTTAAGGTATATAAATCTACCTGGTTGACAAGTATATGAAATTATACTCAAGATCCATTATTATGAAAATAGAATCGGAACCACAATGATATATCTTCTCTCAACTGGTAGAATGGCTATTATACAAAATGACAAATGCAATTTATTAAAAAAGATATTTACCTTCATTGCATTTTCCCTTATCAAATATTAAATATTTTAATAATTAAAAACATTTACAATTGTGTAATGATACAGGAGACAAAAATCTATTACATATTATGTATCTACATATGCAGCATCCAGGAAAGAATTATCATTAAAAAATTGTATTTCAAACAACGGTTCCTTTATTCTACCTTGAGATTCTGGTGTTAAAAACGCCTTAAACTGTGCTGGCTGCCTTGTTTCTTGCTATTCTTTGATTCTGGCTAGTTATCAGTTGTCAAAACAACAGACTAAACTTAACACCCAACTGCTTGCCAAATATCACATTTATTTAAAAAAGAAAGCCTCCATCACGTCCTCAGAACTTTATATTGTCAGTTTGGCCTGGACACCCTCAGCTTCAGCAAACCAGGAGTCAGTATGATAGGGCATAAAATATTAGGGCTCAGAAAGCCCGTGCCTGCTTAGGGGAGTGTGTAATCTAATAAAGTGTTCATTGATGTCAGTGCACGGGCTCATCAGAGTTGTGTTGACGTCGATGCCTGCAGCACAGAGACTTCTCCTCCTAATTAGATGACGGAAGTAAGATTACATTTTCCCTGGGAGACAGACAGAGGGTGGAAGAGTTATCCGCAAAGGGATTTAGATTTACAAGTATCTGATAGAACAGAACAAAAATAGAAGTAGGCAAACATTGGGGAAAGCCAGCCAGGGAAATGAACTGACAGAGGTGCATTATTCATGAGTAAAGTTGCTAAAGATACCGCCAGATCACCGTTGTTCTCTCTTTATTCACACACAAATTTCTAGAATGAATTATAAATAAGGAATAATATTTTTATGACTTGTCTGTTAAAGGTTGTAACACTCCTTTGTTAAGGGTAAAGAAGTTTAAAGGATATTGGTTAGAATTCCATATAGCACGCTTCACACTGTATCATCTAGTGATGTCCATTCGTTGTACGTTTTAAAAGGATGTTTGAAAAGGTCAAATTAATGATTTCTCAAAGGATGTTGAATTATGTAATGTTTGCAGGTCTAGAAAGTACTTTTCATCTGAGACCATACAAATGAAAGTTTCGTTCATGTTGAAGAAAAGCATACATTCTGATTTTCATAAAAGAGTTTTATTAATACTTTAAATAATTTATCTCCTAGTTTGACCTAAATATCAAAGATTACGTGAAGATAAAAGTTATTAACTCAGCAGTGCTACAAAGATATTGTTATATTTTAAAGCAGGCCCTCTTTTTTCACTTGAGCACATCTACCTTAATAGTCTGAACTGACAACATTTGAATCTTTCCTTTGGAGCTGAAATAATTTGTCAAGAATTGTTGACATTAGGAGGAAGGAAAGTAAAGAGTATCTGAGATAATACTTTCTATTTTGGTAGAGTTCAGTTATATTGATAAAACACAATGTATTATTAACAGAATTATCCCACTTTAAGCCAGTGTTAATATGAAAGAATATGATGCAGAAGTGGATTTTATTAGCAGGCTGAGTATTGTCTTGAATTTTCTTACTCTGTCACTCTTATGGTTAATGCATTGTGTCAACTTGAGAAGTTTAGATGTTTAACTGAGAGACTCGGCAGGGAGTCAAGGTTCTTTGTAAATATCCTCATCCTGTGCAATGGAGAGCAAGGACATTTTGTGTTACACCCACCCTGAAGGCGGGGTGGTGGTGGCCTGTGTACAATTTGAGAGCAGAGAACAGGCTTGCATTTTGCTTTTTTGCTCTGGCTGCTGCCTTGAAGTGTTGCCCCAGTGTCATGCCATCCTGCTTTGGAGCCAGCTGATTATGGACTCAAATCTCCAGAAACTGTGAGCTAAATAAACCTTTTCTTCCCTAATTTTGGTGTCAGGTGTTTGTCTCAGCAACAAGAGAAAGTAACCAAGACAGTCACTATAATATGTGTTGCCTTTGATTACATTCTGATGTGTTTAACAAAATATTTCAAAATAGGGCTGGAAGTGTTATTCAGTAGAAGAGAGTTTGCCTAGCGTGCACAAGGACCTGGGTTTTATCATCATAGGTACTACTACTAACAGCAATAAATAATAATAAAATTCAAAATTTAAACAACTAATAAAAATTCCATTGTCCAATTAATTAATCAGAAGGCTTGAAGAATTTTCATCATAGCATCACTTCACTCATTCAGTAAGTGTTGAAGTGCTCACATGAGCCAGTTACATGACATACAATGGCAATTCAATAGTTCAAAGTACTATTTTAAATAAACTGGAATAAACGTCAGGCAAAAGCAGACACTTCAGCAGAAAAATGGAACAAACGGCATTTTATCTTTTATTATTATGAGCACATTCAGATTGTACAAATCAACGGGATTCACTGTGACTCTTTCCATACATGTATGCACGTCTTGCATGGATCAAGCATGCTCTTCTGTTCTACTTTTCCCAACCTTTTCACTCACAATCTTTTCTACTTTTAGAACGTACAATGCTTCTTGTTCTGTGTCTGGTTGATTTCACTTAGCAAAAGCTCCAGTTCCATTCATCTTGCCACAAATGATAGGATTTCATTCTTTTTTATGTTTAAGTAATTCTCCACTGTGTATACATACCATATTTGCCTGACAAGTTTCTATTTAGATATTTTATTACTTTTTGTTATGCTTTAGTTTTCTGAGTCCTTTATATATTCTGGATATTAACCCTGTATTAGATGAATAGCTGGCAAATGTTAGCTTTCCTTCTGTTGTCTTTTTACTCCATGGATTCTTTCCTTTGCTATGAAGAAGTTTTTTTAGTTTGATGCAATTCCATTTGTCAGTTTCTGCTTTTGTTTCCTGTACTTTCAAACCCTATCCAGAAAATCACTGTCCATGCCAATACCTTCAATGCTTTCCTTACATTTTCCTCAGTAGTTTCACAGGCTCTAATCATCTATTAAGCTTTCTGATTCACCTTTACTTGATTTTTGTACAAGGTGAGAGACAGGGCTCAAGTTCCAATCACCAGCATAAGGATATAATGTTTTCTCAGCACCATTTGATAAAGAAGTTGTGTTCCCTCCAATGCATGTTTTTGGAAACATTGTAGACTCAATAGGCTGCAGGTACATATATTTATTTTCGGGTTTTCTATTCTGTTCCATTCCACCATGTATTTGTTTTTATGTCAATATCATACTGATTTTGTTACTATAGCTCAGTAGTATGTTTTGAAATTGGGTATTGTGGTGGGCCTCCAGCTTTGGTCTTTTTGTGTAAGTTTGCTTTGGCTATCTGAGGACTGTTTTCTTCTAGTTCTGGAAAGAATTCATTGGTGTTTTGATGGGGAATAAGTTAAATTTTCAAATTGTTTTGGGTAAAAATGATAATTTTACTAATTCTTCTAATTCATGACTATGTGAGGTCTTTCTTTAAGTGTTTTCATAATTTCCTCTGTGTTCTGTAATTTTGATTGTAAAAGCCTTTTACTTAAATTTACTCTACATATTTTGTGTGTGGGTGGGCTAATAAGATGCCATTGCATTCAAGGTTTCTTAATGAATAAATTATTTTTGGCATTTAGTCATATACTGACTTTGGGGGCTTCTTGAAACAAGGACTTGGTATATAGTTCAAGCTGATCTTGATCTCACTATGTGCTCAGGCTGGGCTCAAACTCTCATCTGTCCTTTTGCCTCCGCCTCCAGTGTGCTGGGATTACAAGGGTGCATCACCATGGCCAGTCGTATACTGAATTTTTATGTTAATTTCATATTATGCTGCTTTACTAAGTTCATCAATTCTAGGAACCCTTTGGTTAAGTCATTAAGTTTTTCTATATATGGATTCATCATTTGCAAAATGAGATCGTTTGAATTCTTCCTATTTGTATGACTTCTATTTCTTTCTCATAATTATTCATCCTGGCTGAAATTCCTAGTGTTCTATCAAGTAAGAATTGTGAGCATATACAAAATGCATTCTTTTAATCCATTTAATGTGATATTGGCTATGGGTTTTTCATATAAATCTTTTATTAGCTTGAGATATAGTATTTCTATGCCTAATTTGTTCAAGGCTTTCATCATGAATGAATGTTGAATTTTATCAAATACTTTTTCTGTGCCTGTTGAGATAATTGAAATAATTTATTCTTCATTCTACTCATGTATTTTATTACATTTATTGATTTGCAGATGTTCAACCATTCTTGCATGCCTGGAATAAAAGCAAGTTGATTGTAGTATATGATCTATTTTATATTCAGTATTTAAAAGTTTACAAAATGTGTTTTTTTTTTAATTCTACATAGTACATGTTATGCATGAATACATTCTAAGTGAATATTGCTCTTCGAGGTGGAGGCCTTAGGTATGTGGCCCCAAATGTTCAAATATAATGAAAGCATGACTACATGGCTTCGAGTTTCAAATTGGATTTTAAGTGTATTTATAAAATAAATTCCTTGTATGTCAATATGTGTTAAATGGGTAAAACTTCCCTGAACTCTTTAGTATGGAGAAAATGGAGGTTTAATTGGAGGAAATTTTCCTTTCTGTTAAAAAAAGCAAACATTATAGATGCTGAAGAATGGCTCTTGGGAACAGAAATAGAATGCAGATGATCAAGAGGCTTAGGTTTATGGTTTTAGTCCTCATTCTTCTAAGCCCCAAGTCAGCATCCCTGTGAGTTGGCTGAGAGATGGGGGGAAAAATCAGAAGATCCAACTGGCTGGAAGATAACTGCTATGGTTTGTGTCTAGGTGGCCCCCCAAGCCTCATGCAGTCATGGAGGCAGCTGAATCTAACATTTGTGATTCGTTCATTGTTTAGCATTGGGATTAGTGGTGTGAGTACTGTACCCACCCAGGGGTGGAGCCAGCATACTACATAAGGGAGGGAAGAAGGCATGTTTTCTTCCTCTTTTTGCTTTTTCTGCTCTTGTTACTTGCGGGCTGCCACTAACAGCGGCCCCTCAGCCTGCCTTGGAGCCAGCTGAGTATGGACTGAAACCTCCAAAAGCTGTGTAAGCTAAATAAACCTTTCCTTGTTTCATTTTGGGTGTCAGGTATTTTGTCTCAATGAGAGGGAAGTAACCAAGACAATAACAGAGGTGTTGAATGTCTACCTGGATGAGTTGGAGGACAGTCTGAAGAGGTCCACACAATCCAGTGGGTGCTGAAGAAGTAACTTACAAACCAGAATTAAAATAGGAATGGATAAGGCATCCAAGAATACGAGTTTCAGCAGCAGATTATGATAGGACATCTCTAAAAATGCAAAGATACCCACACTACATCAGAGGCAAACACAACACTGGGAGTAACATCGAAATGATCAAACACATAATTATAGTATAGTAGCTAAACACACCAGCAAATGGGCAGCAATGACCAAAAGCAAATCAAGATCATGTGTTGTCACTGGTTCTATGTTATTTTCACTGCATTATTTTGATTTGTTTTGGTTGATAGTCTCCTAATGCTCCTGTCAATTGGCTTTGCCTCAATGGTCAGGGGCCCATCAGAATTTTTGATCATGCTCATTGTGAACTTTCAGACATCCATAAAATGTTTTCCTTACCATCCTGGGCATTCAGGATTTACCATTGGTAACTATTGTAATGCAAGGAAGTGAACAAAGCAGAAAAGCCAGAGAGTGGAATATAAAAAAAAAAAGCAACATATTATTAGGGTAGCTTAGACCCAGAAGTATTCCATGTTGTCATACACACAATAGAGGTTTTCAACTATTTGATTCTTACTTGGAGCGTTTAACTGTATCTTAAGACAGTTCTGGGAAATTAACCTTTATATAAGAGAAATTATTACATGTCAATTATTCATGATTATGTAAATGGGAAAAGTAAAGAAAAGCATCCTAATATATATATGTTGGACTACAGGAAAGAACATCATGTTAAATAGCTTCTTAAATATAAATTGAATTTTTAAATCTTAGCTCCAATAAACAGTGGTTTTAGAGTCCATTTAAAAATTGTACTGACTAGTATAATCTATATTTTTACTTGCATTATGCTAATTGTATTTGATTAAATTTAGAGATAGATATTTAAATATTAATGTGAGATTTTTTTCACATTATAAATATGAATGTTTGGCCTCTATTTCAAAAAACACATGAATAAAACATTAGCTTGCTTCTGAATGGCAATGTTAAACAGCTCTACCAAATGGAATTATGATCCCTGAACATAGAGATTATATATTGATTTAATTTCTTTTCAGTAAAATATTCTTAATAATATCAATAAACATTTCCCGGTAATATTCTTATGCTTCGTTTTATTTTACTCAGTTCAAAACCTCAAGAAGGCTTTAAATGCCTGTACTTAGGTGCATTTGTAGGATAGGGTAAAATATTTGGAACTGTAAAACAGGTATGGAAACACAAACTAACATGTTAGAATGCTGGAAAAATAATTAGATCTACACCTTTAGCTATTCTTCTTTTAAAATTATAACATTTATTCATTTGTAATAACTTATGGGTTCAAAGTACCACGTAGTATGAGGATTAGCAATCAACATTTAGAAAAAGAAATTTTAAAAATCAGAAACCTTATTAAGGCCACCACTTGCCAGGTTATTATTACAAACCATCACATTGCTATGCCGTTTAAGTATCGCTTTCCATCTGAGACCACTTACAGATCTGGAAGGACCATTTATGACTTAGCTCTTAATCTCCATCATATAACGTGGATCTGTGAATGGATAGACCAATGTTCTCAGAAATTGGTATGTCTTACTATTTTCCTCTCAAAGGATGTCAGGGACTAGGCCCTAGGAAGTATTTACTCCTGTCACGGCTCATACCTGCATGTCCCCCACAGCCCCGTACACTTACAGGCACAGCTTTTGGAAAAGGACTGGACCACAAGTGCACAGTAGCTAGGTGTGCTATGAATAGGTGGACCCTGGTCAGAAGACCCAGTCATTGGAGGCATGACTCGGAAGAATATGAAACATTCTGCTGGCTTCTCCTTTCACCCTCTGTTCCTGACCTCCAGGATGTGAGCGCCTTTCCTCTGTAGCAGGCCCTTCCACCGTGCCTTTCCGCCTTAGTGCAGGCCAACTACAGAAATTGGGAACCAAACTGAACCTCTCCTCCTTCAATTGTGGGAATTGGCTATTACGTCCCAGAGACAAGAAAGTCATTAAGACCTTTCTTTACTTGGTAAACCAAACAAAGCTGAGGGGTTATGCAACAGGGTTAATTAATACATCTGCACGTGGCTACACTGGGATTTAAAATTTTCTCTTTCTTCTTTATCATACTACTCATCCTGTCTTCAAGCAATAGAAAATTCGTAACTTAAAAACACCAAGGAACATATTTATAAAGGAGAGAATCAGACGATATCAGTAAGAAGGCTTTAAGGAATTCCTATCTTCTGCTTTACATAGTTGATTTTTATTAATAATTGACTTTTTAAAAGGGTCTCCAATGAGCTCTTCTTCCCAAGGTGGACAAATAGGTAATAACGTTCTCTTTACTGTGGGTTGTCTAGTGAACTACTTCTAACAGAATACAGCAAAAGTAAAGGGATATCATACACATTTTTCATATGATCATAAATATATATATATATATATATATATATATATATATATATATATAATTGCCCATATGATCAAGTTACAAGATATGGCAACTTACATCTTTCCTTCTCCTGCCTTATTGGCTGGCAAGATTGAATCAAAAAGCTACCATGTTACAGAAGATTGTGGCAAAGCCCTGAAAGTGGCCAAAGACCAACAGCCTGCAGGGGGCTGTGGACATCAGCTCAGTAGTCCAGAAGGGACTGAATCCCATGGATGACCATCTGTTCTGTGCCCTTAAAACGACACCTTGTTTGTGACCTGCATGTGACCCTGACACAGTGGGTCCAGGTAAGCCTCATCGGCATTCCTGCTCCAGAGAATTGTGACAATAGTTGTGGATTTAAGCAGCTTAATTTTGTGATAATATGTTATACATCACCTCATACCTAATAAAATAATCTAATGTTTCAAAAGCATTATAGATATCATATAAATATATTCAGGAAAGATCAGTAACTGTTCTAGTGACTGTCTGGAAATATGAATAGTTTCTTAAGCTACAATAAAGTTTGTAATGAATGTGATTACAATTGCAATAAGATATCCTAAAAAGCAAATGTTAAAAGTTTTAATATTTTGTTTTCTGGATGAAAACTCCATTGCCTATGAACTTATCTCACTATCTCCTGAATATACTTTTTAAATATGTATTTTAATATTCATGATCACAGAAAACATCTTTTAGTTGATGACAGTTGGACAGTTTTTCTCCTACTATCACAAAATATTATGTGCTTGTACAATTGATGAATTATAGTAATCGTTGGTAAGCATTTTAATGAGAAAATTATTTAATGTTTTCCTTTAGTATTTATTACTGAAGGACACAAAAGCTAACTGTGTGAACCCACTGGCACTTAGAAAGCCAGAAGTCAATTAAGAAGACACATAGCCTTCAGTGTTACACACATATTTCTTAAAGTGGTTTTTAAAGTTTTTTTTTTATTAGATAAAATTTACTACTGTACTTCTATTAATCAATACAGTGAAACTGATAAGATGCGAATAGAACTTTAGGAATGTAATGCAATGTCTTAATTCACCATAAAGTTTATGTGGAAATATCACAGTCCCTGATGTATTACCAGTGTTATACTTTCCAATGTTTTCTTCAAGATATTTGAACTTCTTTGTCAAGATTTTTGCAGTACATTATCTGCAAAACATAAAGAAATAGCCATCGGAAAGAAGGAACCACATCTACTGCTTATGAGATAAACCACCTCTAACGGATTTGTGGTGTCATTGCTATTATCTAGGACAATCTGAAAGCACTTCCATATAGAAAAAAAAAGTTAAAGAACGCAAGCAGTTAATTCAACTGTACCCCCTGCAGTTACATGTTCCTGACAATTGAAAACAGATAACTGATGCACAAGGCAGCAGTAACCGTTGTATGGAGAGTGAGTTAGGTTTCGGCACTGCCCTGCTACATTTTATCCTTTGCTTGGCTACAGTCCCAGTGAGTAAAGAGGACCCTTAAAACTCAGGAAAAACAATGCCTTTATGTTCTTTGGTGTTAATATACAAACAAGTAAGTATAAATAATGTGTTCGTTGGTAAGACTCATTTTCACTGCAGTATGATTCACTTTTATAGCCTTCCTACCTAAAGGAGATTAAATCATCTTTATTTTCAATGCGTTTTCTTATTTTCCAGTACAGCAATTTTCAAAATTTTGTACATTGTGTTATTTGTTCTGTTTGGCTTACAGATTTTTCTTCACTAAGAAAAGAAAATTACAGCTTTTACTTAACATAAATGTGAAAGAATGTCCTTAGAAATATATGGGGCAGCTGCTGAAGACAATCCTAGTAAATATAAATAGGACCAATGTTGCTACCTAGGATATTGTGTCAATTGTTTTAAGCTATAAAAGCTTAAACAAACATGTCTTCGGGGTTGGAGATGTAGCTCAGTGGTGGAGCACTGGCCTAGCAAGTGAGACTCCTGCTTTCAAATCCTAGTACAAGACACACACACACACACACACACACACACACTAAACAAATGGGGGGAATGTAATTTCTTGGTCATCAAAGAATCATTTTCTGTAAAAGGCACATCCCATCATAGACATATGCAGAATAATTCAATAAGCTTCTAATGAAAAGACTTTCAGCAAAATGACCTATTGGAATTAGGTGTCTATTTCACCCACCCTCAACATACTGAAAACACCTCCAATAAAGTATTCAATGAGTTAATGTAATTCTCATTACAAGTACTGGTATTGGTACTGAATAAAGTACATACTTAAGATCAGAAAAATGATAAATTCTGCTTTGAATATGAAGAATTCTCTACTGGAGAGATAACACTAAAACTGTGTGTGTGTGTGTGTGTGTGTGTGTCCATCTCTGAACAATGTGACTAAAATCAAAGCAGAAAGCTGTTGAATTGTTACTTCCTGAGACCTTGTTATTTTTAAGAGATCTTTCCTTTCACGGTCATAGGCTGCAAACCTGTCTTCAAGCTTTGAAAGTCTTTCTTTAGTTTCCTTCATGTAAAGCTAAACAACAGTTTGGTGCCTAATTTGATGAAGGTGTATCTTGGTTCTTCTGTACAGTCAGTGTGCTATGTATCTATAATATAAACCCAGTGGATTCAAAGTGTTAAAAACAAATAGTCAATGCCTGTTAATGACACTGTGAGATCTAAGGAAATGCTGTACTCTTGCAATGAATACTATGTAGTAGGGATCTGCAAAAAAGCATGGATAAATAAATACGTGAAAAATGTGATGTGTCAAAAATAGCATGCAATATATTCCTCTTATAACTTCTAAAAGTAGATAATTAAAGAAAGATCTAGGGCCAGGTATACAGTTCAGTGGCATAGTAACTACCTGTCAAGTGCAAGGTCCTGAGTTCAATTCTCAATACCAAAAAAAAAAATCTAATTTTCATGAAAATAATTCTGGGGTTCACACTCCTTCAATAGTAGCCAAACCTCCTCCCTCATCTCATATATGGAATTCAGACAACGGTAATTAGATATAGAAGAATCATGAAACTGGAATTGTGGGTATCACTCTATTTGCAGATGTGCATGTAAAAGTTCTACATTATAAATAACAGCAGACTCGCAAATTAAGTATTCAGCCAAAAGATCAACATGACTTTGTGGAAACCAGTGCGATCGATCAGGGATCAATCTCACAGTCTGTTTTCTGATACTAAGAACTTTTTCAGGCTTTTTATTGTTGCAGCCACTGTCTAATGAAGCTTGATTTACTTTAGGTTTCCATACCAAGAATTCGGCTGGGGACAGGGATTAGCTTCTGGAACCTTCACTAGTCCTCTGTGCACATTATATTAAAGTTGGCTTTTGGAGATGAATTCTGGGTATCTGTTAAAACTAGGGAATAGTAAAAGATCCTTGTTAATTTAGATTCATTATTCAGTTTGCTACCTAATTGTTCTGTGAAAATCCAAAAAGAAGACATTTTTATACAATTTCTACTGCATTACATTCCCTATGAAACCAGCTGATGAGCCAGATGTGGTAGCACAGGCTGGAAATTTCAACACTGCCAGACTAAGGATCATAAGTTCAAATCTCACTTGGGCAATTAATGAGACTCTGTCTCAAAATAATACAAAGTTGCTAGAAAAATATCTCAGCGAAAGAAACAATTGAGCAATTCTTCACTTGCTCCTTTAGTTAGAATTATATGTCTGTCTTCTTTATTACATGTCACCCAAGCATCCTTATAAAATGAATAGTGTATGCACTTCAACCTCAAGCATTTGCATCTTGACCTTGTAACTCATTTAGGTTGACTGATTAGCACTTAGGACCAAGCAAAGTCCTGAAATTTGTTCTAGGTCTTTTTGTTTTGATTTTATCACAACATCAAAGAATTATCTGATAAATATAACCTTTAATGACTGTATTTCCAAACGCATGTTAATTTCATAATGGTGGAAAATAAGATAACTTCAGTAATGTTGGAAAGACACTGAAGAAAAACAAAAGAATACTTTTGGTCCAAGAGAATCTAAATAAAACCCAAAAGATTTTATACAATTGTACTTTTTTAACTTTTAAAAATCTTTTATTCATAGCTGTTTGCAGTACATAATGATTACATCCATCATGGAGAATTGGTACATGGACATAACACATCTTAATTCTTTTTAGTTCCCGTGTCCTTCTTCTTCCTCCTCCCTCCCCCCATCTTTTGCTCCCCTTTCCATTTGCAAAAGACCTACCTCCCTGTTTCCTATTATATAACTTATATTTTGTTTTTTAAATTACTTATACATTGGATTTCTCATAAAAAATGAATCTGTGCGATATTTAAGTTTTTGCGTCCAATTTATTTCACTTAACATTATTGATTTAAATTGCATCCATTTTCTTTCCTATAAATGATGTAGTTTACTCTTCTTTATGGAAGAGCAATACTCCATTGTATATAAATACCACTTTCTTTTCCATTTATCTTTGTATGTAAACATGATCTGCTCTCAAGATTTAACAATTTCCCCTTGGGTATTTAATATTTATTTCTCATTTTAATTTTGGTTCCCAGATTTTAATTTTTAAATAGTTAAAGCTCTTTATCCCTTTAAGCTAGTAAATCTCTTAGTAAATATTTCTCACACATTTTTCCTAATATGCATATTATCTAAACTATTATGCTTTGTTATTATTACATCTTTGTTATTATTACATCTTTTATTACATCACCATCTTAGTAATTTAAATTTAGTAAATTAGGTAATAGTAATTTTTAACAGTCTCCTAAAATTGTCATATATCTAATTCTGTATGTTAAAAAATCAAGTGGGGCCAGTCTACTGAATGGAGAGGAAAAATAGGGAGCCAATGGCAGGATAATAGCATGGCAGAGACAACATAGTGCAAGAGAGCCTCAAGGCACTAATAGAAAGAAAAAGAGGCATAGTGGATCAGGAGACAGGATCTATCAATATGCTCTATGCAAGAAACACATTTAGCTAGAAAGAAAATTCATAGTCTGAAAGTCAAAGGAGAGAGAACAATGCCCTATGTGACAGGGAGCAGGGGTAGGGGGGGAAATAATAGGGGTAGCCTGCCCATTAATTGCAGAATGGATAAGAAAGACATGGGATTTCATGGAGTGGAAACCTACTCAGCTATAAAGGAAGATAACCTCAAGGCTCTTGTGGGTAGATAGAGGCAACTGGTAATAGTGCTCATGGATGTAATGGACCAGAGTCACAAGGGTGAATGTTGTGTTGTCTCCATAGCATAACAAACTAAAGGTGTTAGTGGGATCCAAAATGCACAATACATATTGGAAAAGTCAAAGGGGAGGAATTATCTAAAAAGGGAAGGAAATGACCACTATTAATCTATTATTATGATTTGAAATTCAGATTGTATTCATAGTTCTGATTAGTTTCATTTTATTCTGATCTGTTTGATTTTATTATACTTGATGGCATGGACAGCTATTTTAAAGATAACAAAATATATAATTGCAGTCATTGAGGATGTCTACTTATCTTGTTTAGAAACCCTGTATGGCTTTCATTGTTTGTTTTGATTGCTTTTACTCTATTCTGTGTGGTTTGATTGTAATATGTCTGAAGGTGTAGGCAACTATTCTGAAGATAACAAATATTATGGTAGCCAATGCTGTTTTGCTAATATCTTGAAATTCTATATTGCTTACATTGTTCTG